>JAJJMB010004170.1:2139057-2209511 GCA_023531105.1 Papaver atlanticum | reverse complement strand
TATCGGATATTCTTACTTTAACGAAACGGATACAGAAAAGGTACTATCCTATAGGATAATATCCGTTATCCGTTAAAGAATGCATATGCAAAAAAAAAATTAATTTTTTTGAGTAATATATTTAGTTGTTAACTTGGTAGTATATGAAGACTTAGAAATAAAAATATTATGGAAGAAAAAAAAACACAACTAGTTTTGTTCGTTGTGAGAAAAGCGGAGGATTTTTCAATTCTGATAAAGAAGATTAAAGATTTGAGTTTTGTTTAAATATAATTTAATATAATAAATTTTAAAATCAATTTTTTTGCATTTGATCGAGGTATTTGGTTTTATTTAGTTGAATTTCCTTAGAGTTTCTTTGATTTATTTACAATTTATCAAATGTACAAAAAGACTAGAAAAGAATTTAAATTATTTTTATTATAATGAATTGATATCGGATATTTCCGGATATTATCGGATATCCGGCATTGTTATCGGAACGGATACGAAAAATCTTTTTGAATATCCGGTAATCTTATTGGTAACGGATATGGTAGAGGCCATATCCGTTTCGATAGGTACCGTTGACAGCCCAAATAGTCGATACATAGGACCATCCGAGCTGATTGAAGCCAAGCCGATAAACAAAGAGAAAACTTAAGAGTTTGGATGACAGACAGCTGGTGTTATATATTTGTCATTATAGGTGGTCCCAAATGAGAAGTTGTGTGTGGCTTACTTTCTACGGTGGTCCCCAAAAAAACATCGAGATCACGTCTTGTCTTAATCAAACCCCCACCACCCTCTGATTTACCAATCTGACTTTCTTTTTTCTTCTTTTCATTAAAATATAAGGATGACAACACCCTGCTTAATCGTAAACCCCCAAGTTATTTTACATCGACGGCTTGTGTGAATTGGAGAAGCATATACTCTCTGGGTTAACAATAAGAAAAAAAGCTTAAGCATTAAACAAAGTACATTTGACGTCAATCTCTAAGATAATCCTATTTTGAGGAATTTGAAAACTAGAACAAAAAGGAAAATTAGGAATCAAAAAAAAAAAAAAAACCCACTAGTATCATATACAGTAGGTTCAACAAAATTATCTATTTTTATGATTGCTAAAGTACCACAGTGGAAAATATCTAGTAAAAGACTATCCAACGCTATGTGAAGAGATGTAGAATGGATCGAAGGAATGTAGTACCAATGATATGAGACGTGGTACAAGATAGCACAAAGGGTTCATCTACTATGAGGTTTGGGACCTTTGGGTAGACCTGCTTCGAGGGGAATCGTCCGGCAGAATGGGTCCATACTTATCCAGTATTAATAAAAAAATCGGCAATGCTAAACCTACCGGGAATAAATCTTGCAGAGCATCGACTCTCACAAATTTGAGGATCTTTCCACCGTAAAAGTTGCCCCTCTTAATCCCTGTGAGTGGCAGGACTCTTAGGTTTGTGTCAATCTGCTGGATCTATCCCTTGGTATGTCTATCGTTACTCTAAAAAAAAAAATACTATTATCATAATAGGTTCAACCAAATTATCTTTTTTGTGTTTGATTGATAAAGTGTCATTGGTATCACCAGCCAATAATTTTACCGCTGTTTTAACTGGATTATAAGTTCATTTCGTAGAATTATCATTTTTATTGTTTGTTCCCCTTATGGTCGGTAATTTGGTATGAAGATGTACTAGGTGTTATTATTTCGTAGAATTATCATCTTTGTTGTTCACACTATTTATGCAAAATTTGCTTGTATGAAGTCTATCTTGTTTGAACACCGAAAACATTCATAGAGATGTGAAATCCATTGGAATGAACTGAAGATCGCATGGATCAGATTTCACACCACGCCTAAAGCGACGAGGGTAACTCTCGTGCATAACATCATTTTCGATATTTATCTGCTCTTTCTACGAGAACATGTGATTTCTATCCCTCTAATTAGCATATGTATTGCAAGTAGACATATATACTGACACAGACTATGACAATTCATAAACTTCCATTCAAACGTGCTTTAATCTTGTATACACTTACACTTAGGGTTGCACAAAACCGAACCGGAACCATGGAACCGAACCGAAACCAAAGAATTTAAACCGAACCGAACTGAAACCATATACCAATGGTTCATACATGGTTGTCAGTTCCAGATCCCAAAACCGATACCGAAAACCTAATGGTTAACCGATTATTACTGGCCGTAGGATTGAAATAATATTAGCGGTGGATGTTAGACTTGTTAGAAGATATTTTACCCTAAGGCTGTATCTTCCTACCTCCATCTTCTCTCCTCAGTTCTCTTCTCGCTCTCAGTTTTCTCTCTTCACTTCATCGGTTCTTTTCCATGAATCCATTAGCAGTCGAGCTCGAGCACCAGTCACACCACCACTCTAAGATTAACTAGTAACTAGTAAACTATCACGACTTCTTCTTCTTTTCTTCTTCTTCGTCAAGTTTAATCTAGCAACAAACGAAGACTATAAGATACTTCAGATATTATAAAGGTATTCAATGTTCTTTCTATCTTCTTTTCTTCAAAGATTATGATACTATGACTATGACTCTATGAGCGTTAGGTTTGAATAGATTTTGATATTATGAGGAAGATTTGATTTTACAAATCTGCAAATTAGGGTTTTGTGATGTTAATTTTTTTTTGGGGATATTTCAAAATTAGGGTTCATTTAGTTACACTTACTGAAATTAGACATAAGGGTGAAAACCAGATACGGATCCAAATGGGGAAATGAAGTACCATTGGGTCTTTCACTTTAGCTAACGAGAAGAAAAGTTATCTAAAAAACAAACTGCAGGAAAAGTGATAGAAACTGCAAGGATGTGTGTGGTTGCCTCTAGAGGTGTAAAACGTGCCGGCCCAGCACAACACAGCCCATGAAATCACGTGCTTAGCATGCTATGTGCTGTGTTGTGCTGTGCCGGAGATTATGACATGCCGTGCTGTGCTGTGCAGAGAACATTTATTTTATATTTTCCAATATAAATGTTTTCCAAATATTTTGGTATTATGTGTTGTCATGAAAATAAGTCAACATATAATGATAATAAAATGTCAGTAATTTGCTAGAATAAAGGTTCTCTTGTGAAATATACACAAAATATGATGTTTTGTGCCATGTCGTGTATTATTTTATACATATTATGACGTGCTTTCATAACATGATATGTTGTGCTGTGCCACGTGCTTATCCGTGCCACGTGCTGTGCTGGGCTATTGTGCCGATTAGTCAAACTCAGCCCGTTCCATGAAACTAACGTGTTGTGCCGTGCTGGGCTAAGTCACGTGTTGTGCTGGACTATGCTCAAATTTTAGCGTGCTGGGCTGGGCTGTGCTCATGCTGGCACATCCCAATTTACACCTTTAGTTGCCTCTCTCTCTTTTGTTGTGCGCCATTATCCTTCTGTTCCTTTCACCCCGCCAAACTACTCACCAAACTGCAAATAAGTTCGACGTTAGGTGCACCTTCCTCATTTGGTAAGCAGAATCATCTTAATTTGGTGGCATACCCTTACCCGAAAGAAAAAATAATAGTACTTGATTGGTGAACCTCTTTCTAATCTGCATATATCAAAAAAAAAAAATCGAGTTGTTGAGTACATGTATCGTACATTCCAAATAATCGTCAATGATATCAATAATGATGGTTACAGTCTAAACTAGTCGTAAAGATACACTAAAAAAGTTTAAGTTGTGTTGCCATGAATGACATGTTGATTACTGACATGATTTTCCGGTAGGGACGGCGGCTACCGATAGGGTTTGGTGGGCTGTGGATGAAGGGTCCCGTCACAATCCTTACGTAAAACTAAATATATTGAATAGGAAACAAAAACATGGTGATATATGATGTTTTCTTTGAAGTCCGAATGAAACAAAGCGTTTGGTGGAAATGATTGTTTATTTTTTTCTTCTAATCTAATCTTGTGGGTTCGGCTGTCTGTCAGCTGATTATTTATGAGTTAATAAACATGCACAAGCAAAAGATTAAAGAAATTAAGTAAACAACCGAGAAACAACGACATTTATAATCGGAGTAAATGAGGAATGAGAGATGCCAAAATCCAAACCCCCAATAAAATCAGAGACTCAGTTTCAACGCGGTATTGATGATTGATTGGTATATTATGTTCGTGTAATTTGTAGGAGACCGTAGAGCCTAAAATCGTGATGGATTATACTCTCTTTTTTTATATAACTAATTTTTTTATTTAAATTTAAAAAACTAGCCCACGGTGAAGTTTGGGTCTCTCGCTAAAAAGTTACAAATACTCGGAGGAAAATTATTGGAACCTAACAAGTTAACTGAGTTTACTCCGACAAGTTTCGAGATAGCATCACCAATTTGATTACCGTTTCTACTGACAAAAGTAAAAATGCATAATTTATAATTTAAAACTAGTACTAAGATGTTTTATTTCTTTGATGATATTCTCATGTTCCCAGTGTGATGCAGCAATCTTCCGTGATGGATTATACTTCTTACAACCAGAGGAAACAAGCTTTATTTTTGGAAATAAGTTGAAGGCTTGATACAGAGCTTGTAATTGTATCTCAGTCGGAGTCAGTGAGTCAAAGAGACATGGATGTACCTGTTACGGCCCACTTATCCTGCTAGCCCAGTAAAATGCCTTGTTGCCTGGTTGGTACCAAGACATATTTGCATCGGTAGGACAGATAATCCCATCACGGGTAGATTTTGGCTTACAAGGACGATTCTTGAGTTGCCCACCTTTTCTTTTCTTTATTTGATATAGGAAAGGAAAATTCATTAGAGATCAAGAGAAATTTATAAAGAGCGATGATGGATTGACAACAGGTTCAATCCCGTAAGTTTAATTGTGATGTCTGTCCTGACTGAGAGAGTGCCTTCCCACCCCCGCCCCCACTTACAAGTATATAGACTTCATTCAGTGGGAACAGACCGCGTGATTATATTCTCGGTCAATCTGTCATTTCCTGTTTACAAAATGTACTAAGTATATATAAGAAGAAAAGAAACATTGGAAAAAAAAAATACTAAGATTTACAACGTGTTTATCTTTTTTCATTCCATTCTCTCCTGTCCATCCATCCATTTCATCATCACCACCACCACCACTCATCTCTTTCTCTCTTCGTGTTTTTATTCTCTCTCACATTATTTGACCGATTTTTTTTTTTTCGATTCTATTTTTTCCATTCCAAAGTATAATAAAAATCATTAATGCTTATCAAAACCCAAAGCAACGGACTTGAAGGAAGAAGATTAAAATACCAAATACTTCATCAAACGACAAATGAAATAAGAAGGACAAACAACATTCATAAGCTAAAGAAGAAGTACTCTTTCCGTCCCTGTTTAGGTGAAGGGGAAGGTGTTTTCACACAAACTAAGAAAATACAAAGAGACTGATTTCTTACAATAAATACCCTTAGTTACACTCAAAACTACTCCTAGTTTGCAGTTCCAATCTTTAATGTAAAGTTGCATAATTATTTTTGTCGTGAATATAACTTTTTTACGAAAGAAGTTTTAAAGAATCCTACTTAGAGAGTTGAGCATACACTATTTCCTAAGTTAGGGTATGGTATTAAGGTAGGGATAAATCAGGAAATTTTAAGTTAGAATAGTAAAACCTTCATCTAATATGAGACTTGTAAAAATCCCTAGACCGTCATCTTAATAGGGACAAAGGGAGTAGTAGAGAGAGTGTATTTGTATTTATCCCTTTTTTTTTTATTCAACTCACTATATAGCACAGACTCCGATTTGGCTGAAATTTCATAAAGAGAACGAGAAGGGACAATTTATGAAAATCTCAAGATATGGTAGAGGCAAAAGGAAGAATAACATCATTTACATTTTTTTCTAGAAGGAGATAAAGAGGTGGGTCAGTGGAGTTTTGGAGAATGTCTAGAGAATTTGAAATGACGAGGGTACCAGGTACACCATAATTTTTCGATATCAACCTGTAAGACCTATACCTTGCGTGATCTAATATAGACATGGACTGTCAAGAAGATAGCAACCACAAGGTATACACTTGGTATATAGTTTCTAGTTCAAACCGAACCTTAAAATATAAGGATCGACTCAAGTGTTTGGGATTAACGTACACTGTAATAATTATACAATAACTATAATTGTGGAATGCAAAAATAAAGACACAACAATATTTTTGTTAACGAGGAAACCACAAGTGCAGAAAACCCTCGGGACCTAATCCAGTTTTGAATACTCTAATAATTAAGCAGCTACACAAAGAAACTACCAACTTCGTATAATTGAGACCAAGTAAACTACCACTAGTTACTTAGTTTCTTTAATATCCCTGCGCCTATAACTAATCTGGACATTGCACATGAATCCGGAGATAGAGTCCACTATCTTAAGTTGCTTCAGCCTCTTTGAAGACTTTAAGCACCCAACCATTTCAATCGTCTTCCAACTAGTAAAGGACTAATCTGTTTGGTAACCACTCTCTTATCTCAGAAAATTAATCATAGATATATTTGTTGAGTGTGACAAAGGATTTTCTGTTTAAAATCAATTAAACTCCTTAATTTGTCGGGTTTAGATCTTCCAAGATCTGGATTAACAAGTTAACCAGGTCGAGTCAAACAGAACTACTATATTATGTACTGAAGAGTACCACCACACAGCTTGTCGATCTAACTACAACTAATAATAACAAGTTTATCAAAAGATAAACTAGATCTAGTCGGATCCTAGCTGGTCAAGTTTGAGCACGAAGAAAATCACAAAGATACGAAACTAATAAGAAAAATCTTCTTGTCTTCAAATCTTCAATAGTTTTTTGTACCTGCACAATAACAAACTTGATTCCATCTTATGATCGCTCGCGCACAAAACGGAGTCTGCTAACAAAGGATGATCACAAGTCAACGTCAGATCTAAAGACGGATCTGAACTACCACTAATCTCTTGATCTAGTTTGAGTGACCTTATGTCAAAAGAGAAATCTCTCAAAAATAATCAAACTAGGCGCAATCAAGAGTTAACAACCATTAATCAATTAAATCAATAATTGAAAACTAAAATAACAAGGCAATTCTAGTTTCTCACCAAATGGTACTAGTAGACGCTTCTTGATCCTAAAGAAGTCTTTAAACTAGCGGACGTAAGAGATTTCGCCTAATTAGGTTACTCTCCTCTCCAAGATAGTATACAAGTAATACTATTAGTCGGCTGCAATAGTGACTACGAAACGAAGTGCCTGACTCAGGATGAGTTTGTAAGAAAAACAAACTTCACTATATATAGACCAAGGTAGTTTGGACACCAAGGAATTTCTATACCCAAAAATATTCTTAAGATACGCAATAAAACACCTAGATTCGGTTTTGTCTAATTCTAACCAATATCCAACTGTACAACAAAAATCTTCATGGAAAACTCAATATTAGCTAGCACTTAACTAATATATCTTTCCAAAGATATGTTTGTCTTGCTTGTAAAACAAAGCATATTAATTTGAAAATCTCAAAAAGATTCTCTACTATTTCGGTTTGGGATCGAATCACATATTAGTTGGGCTTTGGAAACTTTAGTCCAACGTTTTCAGGCTTAGTACTCGCTAGTCCAAATTCCCTTACGCATAGACAGTTCAGTCCAAACTTGGACGAGTTAGTCCAAACTGTTCCCGATCCAGAAAATCATACGTTTCCTTATCACCCTAAATACCATGTTCACTTTTACGCATGGAGATTTAAAAAAAAAAAAAGAGAGAGTCTGGAAGTTTTACATCTGAGATCTTTGGCGAGAGATAGAGGCGATTTGGGTTTTTGTTCTTCATGATTTCTCGTTTTAGAGAGAAATATTCCGAGTTCTTCAATTTCCTACATCTGATATTATTTTGCTACTGCTAGTAACTTACTAATCTTCATCAATTAATTCAAGTTTTTCATATTTCATCAACTACGCGATTGATAAACACCATTATGACAGATCTAGTAAGTTCTCTTATTATTTTGGCTTCTTTGGATTTCTTTTGTGAAATTCTGCAGTTATTTGTTCACTTAATTTCCTACATCTGATTTTCTTCTGCTACTGCTATTGATACATGAAAAATAATACCCCTTAGCGGGAGTAGGGTGCCCCTTAAGGGGAGGCAAACTCAACATGAGACATGGGTACTTGGGGACTAAGCCCAAGTCCAATGGGAAAATGTCCATGAAGCAAAAGGGATAAGGAAGGAATTAATATAGAAAAGAGAGGTCATATTAGAGAAGAGATGGCATTAGTGATTAAGGAGGTTTAGGACATGTGTCATGATGTCATAAAAAGAGGGGCTTTTGGAAAGTCTATATAAAGAAGGACAAGGTAAAATAGAAAGGAGGTTCTCTCTCTTACCATTCCTAGTAAGTGTTGTCATAAGGTGTGACTAGGACGGGTATAACAAAAATCATATTCACCCCTCAACATTTAGCGACCACACCCGGAGGCTCGTGCCTAGCTCACCATGACACACCCAGGAGGTGCTAGCTCAAGCGCACCAAAGGATCAATCAACCAATCGACCTCTCAACCTGGACGAGGTAACAATAGATGAGAACGAAGACAGTGAAGAAGAAGTACTAGCTTAAGATATCGTCACGCAAACAACAATGCACGAACTCCAGAATAAAGAGGCGAGCACGACGCAGGAGAAAACACACACAAACAACCCAGTTGCAGAAGCCCCCACCCCTAGCCCTGCAGGATATACAAAAATAGTTGGAGGAACGCGCACAAAGAAGGAAGGAACTGGTGGACTGGATAAGACAAGCAGTGGTGGAAGGCCAAAAATCCCCCAAGGAAGCAACACAGGGCGAAGAGCACAAAAACAGCAAGCCAACAGCAATTTCACAGGAAGAAATGGCGAAATACCTTGAACAAAACTACCACGTAATAAAACAAGACAACCATCATCTTGTAAGTATCCCTTACCCAGCAAGCATCCGCGAATATCAATATCCTGAAGACTACGCATCTCCAAAATTCAAGACATATGATGGACAGGAAAACTCACGGGAACACCTCAGTCGATTCCTATCAGCAATGAACGACAAAGTCTCTAATGGGAAGCTGTGCCTAAGAGAATTTCCCAAGTCACTAACGGGCACAACATTCTCCTGGTATGATAACCTAAAGGCAGAAAGCGTGGATTATTGGCCGACCATGTCCGTGCTCTTCCTTGGAAATTTTACTCAGCAAAGAGAAAGATCACATCGATTGATTTGAGCCGGAGTGGTCAGCAGATGGGAGAAGAAATAGGAAAGTACATATTGCGATTCCGACGCCTCGCGCTGGATTGTCACGAAGTCATCAGCGAGGGAACGCTTGTAGAAATATGTGTACGCGGAATGATACCCTCCTTCAAAGGGAGTTTGATCAACTTCAGATTCCAGACTTTCGTCGAGTTAGAAGAAGAAGCGGAAAGGATCGCTGACTGTATGGAAGAAACACACGTGGACCCCACCTGGCGCTATGAAGTCCAAGCTGTGTCTGAAGTACCGCGTAATGTGAGGCTCAACACCAGCAAGTAGAAAAAAGACCAGTTTCGAACACCCGATGGGAACCCGGGAGGAAGTAGGTGGACCAGGCGGGATTCCAATCCACCACCCCCTTTACCATGTAGCAGAGAACGGGTAATCGAGCTTTTGAATCAATGGGTCACAAGAAGGGAAATCGAACTACCTCCAACAGTGGTAGACGTCAATAAAATGGATAAAAATGTTGCCCGCTACTGTCACTACCACTAGAGGTTAGGCCACCCGTCATTGGAATGTTTCGTCATAAGAAGCATCTTCGAACGCAAACGCGTAGCTAGAGAACTCGAGGAAACAAAACAAGCAATTGCATACGACCCCCTTCCCCATCACTAAGTCACCAACAGACGAGGTATACACAAAGAAAGCAGTAAGGCGCGACCACGTTTCGCCACTCACAGCCAGGATTGACCAGTAGCAGAAGGTGGCGTCATGTAATAAAGGGCAAGTTGCATTCTCTGTCTGTAATAAAGAACAAAAATATAAAATAGAGGGAGCATTGCAAAGTTTTCTTTGAAAAAAGCACAATTTACAAAAGCCACGGTAGTGCCAAAGGCGCCCGGTCGGCTGACAGAATTACAGAGGCTACGGGAGTGTCAAAGGTACCCGGTCGGCCAACAAACATAGAAACGTCTACGGGAATACTAAAGGCGCCCGGTCGGATGACAATCTTACAGAGGCTATGGGAGTGCCAAAGGCGCCCAGACGGCCAACAAACATAGAAACAACTATGGGAATGCCAAAGGCGCCCAGTCTTCTGACAAATTTACAAAGGCTAAAGGAGTGCCAAAGGCGCCCGGTAAGCCAACAAACATAGAAACGACTACGGGAATGCCAAAGGCGCCCAGACGGCTGACAGAATTGCAGAGGCTATGGGAGCGCCAAAAGCTCCCGGTCATCTAACACATCTATGAGAAGTGCCTAATGTGCCTAAACGACTGCCCAGAACTATAAGAACATGATTATCCCGCGCCCACTCATCTGAAAAAAGAAGGGGGGAATAGGCGCTTTTAACCTACGCCCTATCCCATCCCAACCCCACTCATCTGCAACAAGAAAGGGGGGAGTAGGCGGTTTTAACCTACGCTCTATCCAAGCCCGCCCCACTCATATGAAAAAGAAAATGAGGGGGAATAGGCGCATTTAACCCACGCCCTACCCCATCCCGTCCTTCTCATCTGAAAAAAGAAAATGAGGGGGAATAGGCGCGTTTCACCAACGCCCTATCCTATCCCGCTCTGCTCATCTGAAAAAAGAAATGAGAGGAATAGGCGCGTTTAACCCATGCCCTACCTCGCCATGCTCATCTGAAATAAAAGGAGGGGGAATAGGCGCGTTTAACCCACGCTCTATCACATCCCGCCCTGCTCATCTGAAAGAAAAGGAGGGGGAATAGGCGCGTTTAACCCACGCCCTACCCCATCCCGCCTTGCTTATCTGAAAAAAGAAATGAGGGGGAATAGGCGTGTTTAGCCCACGCCCTATCCCATCCCGCGCTGATCATCTGGAGAAAAAAAAAGGGTGGGGAATATGAGCGTTTAACCCACGCCCTACCTCATCCCGCCCCACTCATCTGCAAAAAGAAAGGAGGGGAATAGGAATGTTTAACCCACATCTTATCCCATCCCGCCTTGCTCATCTGAAAGAAGAAAGGAGGGGGAATAGGCGCGTTTAACCCACGCCCTATCCCATCCCACCTAACTCAAATACAAAGACGGAAAAAAAAAAAAAGAGCAAAGAACAAAGGACATATGCGCGTTTAACCTACTAGAAATAACATAATTAAACAAATACACCACACAGAAATATCCGAGAACCACAAACACATTTGTCAAAAAAAAAGGAAGGGGGGCGAGAAAGAGAGAGAGAAAAGAACGCATAATATTCATAGACAAAGGGGAAATGCATCAAGATGGCTGAAACGCAGAAAACTCTTGTCGCTTCTTCTCGAGCTCAGCACGAACCTCCTCTTTGGCAGTATCATTCTGTATCACCTCATTGCTAACAACTCCCATATCCGTAATAAGACGATTCAGCACTGTCTTCCTTGCATCAGTTGTCTTTGAACGCTCCGCTAGTTTCTCCTCCAGCTGAGAAATTTGCCCAGAGAGATGCACACGAGGGTCATTACGATCCTTCACTTTTGCTAGCAGCTCGCCTAACCATCCCATCGTAAAATTGATGTTCATCACCGCATGAATTGTGGTCTCCCTGTTACGCATCACCGCAGCGTCAATGGATCATCCCTCACCCGCGTAAGTTGGTCGGAAACCTCAAGCAGGTTTTTGGTCATATAAAACAAAGTATGCATGTCAAGGAGATCTGCCTTCACCATGTGACCGCCACCACATTCCACAATGTCCGCGGCAGCAAAAACAGACGGCACCCAAAAGTCATGAACCAGTGTATGGGTGGAAGGATCGACCACAACATTAGTAGTATTCACCACCTTGGGAAAATGGAACTGAGCATCCTCAGGGATCGTCAGCGCGTCAGGAACGTTGGGACGCCTTCCCATGGTACCAACCGTTGCAGAATCATTGTTGTCTGTATGGGCAAGCTTCACAGACCCATTACCGCCAGCGACTACGCGCCTTACACCATCTGCGCTGGAGGCGTCTGGCTTGGGAGTCTCTTTACGTTTTCTGCCCATATCCTACAACCCAAGAAAAGAAGCGTGCTGATAAATACCAGGAAGAAGCAACAGCAAGACGCGCAATCAAGATACTAACCTCGCAAAAAGCTGAATCAATCGGGGGATCGAAAGGCTTGCGACGAGATGCAGAAGAACCAGAAGACGATTCGGAGTCACTTGCAAGACCTGGAAAATGGAAAATGAATAACATTGCAAGAGAACACTCATATTTATATATAAAAAAAAAAAAGAGGAAAGTGGAAGAGGGGAGTCCGAAAACCAGAGATACGTATTCAATGGGGAATTACGCAAGCTACCTTTAGGGTCATCCGTTGGTTGCGCCATGTGGGTCGAAGACCCACCAAACCCTGACCGGTTCGACCCTGATGGACTCATTGAATGCAATACGTCACTAGGAGATGCCAGAGCCTCCCCCCTGATACGAAGAGTCTCGTCTCGCAAAGGATTGACTGACGATATGTGAAAGCGTGGGTATACCCAGCCCTCTCTATGAGACAACTGAACTCCTAGGCCGTGCACCAAATCCACAAATGAAGGAGTTGGACTACTGCCAGTGCTTCGTGGAGGTTGCGACGCGCTTCTCTGCCGATCCTGCGTAGGATGCAAAGGCGAGACAGTAACGGAAGAACTGGGGCGAGACAATTTAGGTGCTTCTCGTTTAGTATTCTTTGCAAGACTCTTCTCAGACCAATCACTCTCAGGCATGTTCAGATACTCTTCCATCAGGTAAGAAGGCGTTTTCCACCCCACAGGATTGGATGGAAGATTTTCCTGGAAATGCAACGATCCATACCATTTGCTTATAAAAAAAAGAGGGGAAGAGAGAACATAGAAAGACAGACGATAAATACATGCACCACAGAGGAACCAATAGTTGATTTAGGCACATACAACCAAGGAGGCTTACGATTAGAAAACGATTTCGACCCTTTCTTTGGCCTTATGGGATCATGACCCTCAGGAGGATCCCAGGAAGTCACTAGCGGCTCCATAGGATGACCTTTATTACCCGAGCTAAAGCGGTTCGCCTTGGCTATGGCATACTCGAAGATCCTCATAAGATAAATAGTTGGGAGGAGACGAGTCGCGCAAAAGGAAATTCAGAGATCGACGACGCAGAAGGAGCAGATAATCGTGGGAACCCTTAGTAAACGCTAAAGGGCGCTCAAGAATGGGTTGCTGGAAAGAAAAGTCAATTCCTCGATCACTCAAGCGCGTCGGTCCCTTGAAAACAAAGCGATCAAAACTAGCGGTGATATCCACAGTTTCAGAACAACTCGAAGGTGGAAACCTGGGAGGCACCCCCCTGATCAAACCCAACTTTCCTAGCCACACGGTCAGGATTGTAAGACATGGCAGCAAAATTTCCTGCATGAAAACCAGAAAGATAACCAGGTAACACCGCCATTACTGAATCAAAGTCTGAGTCGGTTAAGACCTGCGTTGAGTTCAACTCCGTAACAAAGGACGAAGTAAAGTCATAATATGCTGGACCTGATTGATCGTCGTGGTAAGGAAAAGGATTGAAGTTATTAAATACATCTATGTACTGATCTATGTCGCCCTTTGGCACCTTCCCTTTGCCATTCCAAAGATCCATCCGCGAATAGCCATAAGAAATGGGGACCTTCTTAACAGTGCCATCGTCTTGCTCAACATCTTCTTCACGATGAACCGCTAAAACATGAGGATCTTGCGCATATTCGACGAGGTGCTCCCAAGACTACGCCTGCATGAAAGAGGCCGGAATGTAAGTCTCAACCTTATGAGCGTCTTTAACCGAACGGACATCCTGGAAAAACAGATCGAGATGGCGATATAAGCCTCCCAAGAACATGGGCGCAAGAGGAAAAGAGACGCCGCGGGATAACAACACTTCAATGGGCACCAACTCGTTCGTGATTGTATCCTGCGGACTATACTCAAACACATCATGGCAAAGCAAAAACAAGATATAAGCAGCCAGTTCCGCACGGGGGTTCTTTTCCTTCCGTCGAGGGGGCAAGACCTTTCAATCCACCCACCGCGGATCCCAATACTTGATCCAAAGGGGAAAGAAGTGTGGCGGTTGACTTTGGTAACCCATTCAGAACCCGTCTTAGCAGCGAGAGCCGATGAGCCATGAATCGCCTCATGAGCACGAAAAGAACTGGCAAGTAAGCGCTTTCCTTCTGGGCACGCTGAAGGGGGTTTCTTATTCTCCTCAGTCACTTTGGTTTTACCCTTGGTAGCGGGCGATGGTTTCCCTTTCTTACCAGCGCCATTAGCCTCCTTTCCTTTCTCCTGTTTTACCGGCATCTGATCCTTCCTCACCAGCTCATTTCGAGAATCATCTTTCCAATCTAAAAGATATGCCCATAATTTCCTGTCTTCGTCAGTCAGAGCCTGAAAGACGGCTGCTTCATCGTACGAGTGACTGTCATGAATGGGTAACCCTGTAAGAGCGACTACATCCTCCAATACTATAGTTGCCTCCCCCCATGCGGTGAAAAGAGTGTGGACAGGATATGCCAAAAGACAGAAGAGCCGTGTCATATCACGCTTACACCTTACCACCTCTCGTTTAAGGGACGAGTTAATAGCTTCGTCAATACCCGCCTTAAGAAGGATCGCTGCATGATCAGGGTTAGAGCGGATGTAGGATGTCCAATGCGTCCATATGCTAGGTTTAGCAGACGAGGAACGAATCTCAATAGCAGGGAGATCATAGTCCCCGATATGAATAGCCATGCGCGATACATCTTTAAATGAAAAAGCAACCAAAGTGTCTGTCTCAAGATGCATAAGCCAGCCAGGAGCAGACGGATAAGGTAAAACATAGGGGTTTAAGAAGCGAGGAACAAGAATATCATCCAGAGGAACAACGCGCTTACCACCACGAACCCCCCTCAGCTTTAATGCGCGTTTCATATCGGAGCTGCTGGTGAATTCTGCAATTGTATATTACCAGCATGCCATTCACCGGAGGGGGTAAATGGATCTCTTCTGTCTCCACGTAATCAGTTTCGTTGAAACCGGCGCCCATCACTTCTTCAAATTCTTCGGATTCTTCCTCGGATGAGGTACTACTGGCAGAACTACTAGACATGGCGCGTGTTTGGATGTTCGAAATAAAGAGGAAATAAAACACAAGGACGGAATAGAGAGAAGGCGTAGATCAGTGAGTCTATATATAGAGGATTCCAGGGTTTGAACGTGGCAGTTACAGAGTTGAAAAACTGACAGAAACTTAAAAGTCGCTACACGACGCAAAAGATCGAGCACCACCCGGAATCGTGGAGTCGGCAGAAAGGGGAGAACTTCCATCCCTGATTTCGAGGATGAGGCACACCTAAAAGATCAGATGACTACTGGGTCATCTAGCAATTGACCCAATAGTCAGGGGACTAATGTTGATACATGAAAAATAATACCCCTTAGAGGGAGTAGGGTGCCCCTTAAGGGGAGGCAAACTCAACATGAGACATGGTGACTAAGCCCAAGTCCAATGGAAAAATGTCCCTGAAGCAAAAGGGATAAGGAAGGAATTCATATAGCAAAGAGAGGTCATATTAGAGAAGGGATGGCATTAGTGGTAATTAAGGAGGTTTAGGGCATTTGTCATGATGTCATAAAAAGAGGGGCTTTTGGAAAGTCTATATAAAGAAGGACAAGGTACAATAGAAAGGAGGTTCTCTCTCTTACCATTCCTAGTAAGTGTTGTCATTAGGTGTGACTAGGACGGGTAGTACCAAAATCATATTCACCCTCAACAACTGCTAGTAACTTACTAATCTTCATCAGTTAATTCGATCTTTTCATATATCATCAACTATGCGATAGAACAGCACCATTAGGACAAATATGGTACGTTCTCTTATTATGTTGACTTCTTTGGATTTTTATTGTGAAATTCTGCTGTTATTTGTTCACCTTAAGCTGATTAATTAAGAGATATGAATACTTGAATTTCGTTTGTTGTAACTATTAAAGGATGGTTGTGACTCTACGTGCGAAAATCAACATGAAAGAACTTGATAAACTTAATTTAGTGAAGATCTGGTGAAATTTATATGAATCTTCTATTTTCGTTGCTCAATTTTTGTAAACATTAATGTTTATTTCATCGATTTGATTTTCCTTAATTTACTATATGGATTTTCAATTTACAACATATGGACTTCATAAATTTTACTTAATAAACTAGTGTACAAGATGGTACACTACAACATAACCAGTGCACAAAAAGGTACACTATAGCATCAGAAATTTGTTGCACCTTTATACAATTCTCATTTCCTTCATTATGGGAAGAAAGCTAAATTGATAGTTCATAATATGCTCATTTTAGATGTTTTTAAAAAATTTAATCACCACAATGAGTGAGTTGTATTTCTTCAATTATTATTTTACCAGTTTGAGATCATATTTATATACATTAAGGTCAATTTGGCATATTATTATATGTGGATCTGCAGGTGTGTGATTAACTTTTTGTTCGTTTTAATTTAGGTTTTCAGTTGTCCATAGTTACTGTTACTGCTTTGCTTTGGAGGAGGATTAGTTGTTATTATCATGATTAAATCAACGAAATTTCGTCGTGTAAGGTTTCTTTGATAATCTGTTTTTGTTATTTGAAATGTCAGTTTCTATTTTTATTTTATTTTGACTCCTATGCATTTCAACCAAAATACAAGGAAAAAATGAGTCTGGGAGATAATTATACAGTAAGTTACAATTAATCATTTGCTTTTCTTTTAATTGAGGTAAAGTAACTCATACGACGAAACTCATACTGTACTTTTTTGTATACACGTTAATTATTAAAGGCTAGTTCAAATTCTTATATCATACTTTGAACAAAGAGGATCTAACCTTCCAAATGTATATGTAACTTTTCGAGTTGTACACATTTTGATTCTTAAAGTGTACATGATTGTACACATGTTGACTTTAATGTGCATAAAGTTATACACCTGTTAATCGTTAATGTGCACACAGTTGTACACATGTTAGTTGACGCGCACATAGTTGTGCACCTTTTGATCGTTAATGTGAACATAGTTGTACACCTGTTAGTTGACGTGCACATATTTGTACACATATTGATTGTTAATGTGCACATAGTTCTACACATCTTGATGGTTAATGTGCACATAGTTCTACACTTGTTGATCGACGTGCACATAACTGTACACCCGTTGGTTGTTAATTGCACATAATTGTACATCTGTGAGTGAGTTTTTAGAAATGTTCAAACAAATGTGTTTACAATAGTGAAACCTTAAGGAAAACATATTCTATTGTTGTTTGCAGCGTAAACTTAAAGGAAACTGTAATTTATTGAAGGTATGCCAAGTTCTCAACATTTTTCTTTATCTCAATTGTAGGTGTGGTGAAGGTCAAAGATGATAAAGATGAGTTCCCAACTTATGTTGCTAGTTTGCATCCCAAGATGCTGCAACACGGTGCAAGGTATTTGATCTAGTTGTATACTTTGGTTTACTTGATGATGTCTACCTTGATATTGGTCATAACTGATAACATGATTAAGTGCTTTAGGCTTTCTTAATTGAATTTGATAAGTACAACCTTAGTTTAACAAAATAACATATTGACTCTTATTGTGTACATAATTATACACATGTAGGTTAATGTGTACATAGTTTTACACTTGTTGTTTGTTGATATGAATGATTGGTTTTGTGCATGTTTTGCAGGGGTGTACATATTAGTGCACATTTTTAAATCTTAAGAAAAAGTAGGTTTCCCATATTTTACAATGGTTGGTGCACCTGTGAGAAGTAATTTCCAAGAAAAAATAGATTCGTGTGTAGTTGTGAGTGATCAACTTTATGCATGTTTTGAAGCGGTATATGTATTTGTGCACCTGTGTAATTCCCATGTTAAAGTAGGTTTATGTGTGGTTATGAATGATCGTTTTTCTGCATGTTTTGAAGCCATATTAAGTTTGTGCAGTAAGGCCCATATGGATTGTGTCTCTGACCATAAACTGACTAACTTTTTACTTTGATCGTTTTCTTGATTTATTTCTTATGTGGATGTTGGTGAAAGGATAATCATTATTTTTCAAGCTGTGGTTTCTTATGTTCATCGTTTTTTTCCCGATGCAGGTTAACTGCTAAAACCAACCTACGCAAATCTGACTGTTATCGAACTGGAGCTTGGCGTGGTTGATATTTTTCTCACTCTGTGCAGATTAGAGTGGCAGTTTGGCTATCATGGATGTTGGATTTTCTGGGTTTATGCAGATGTGTACATAATTGTACACCAGTTTTAATTTACAAAAATTAAAAATATATAATCATATGGGTACTCTTTTTATAGATCTCGAAAAAATCTTTCAGAATATATAAAGTTTACGAATTTTTAAATTATTCTTATATTATTTAAATTTGCTGACATCGTCGTGAATCATTTTGGACTAAAATATAAATATTTGGACTAAATTGTACATCAAGAAGGCTATTTATGCACTTTCCATAATTCAATGAAAAAAATAACTAATTTGTACCTAGTTGACTCGGACCGAACTAAACTGTACCATTGGATTGATTTTTGGACTAAACCGTATTTTTCCCAAAAAAAAATCTAGACGCGATACAAAAAAGTAGAAATTAACGTTTGGTCCCATTTTCGCTGGGCTTTGGACACTCTAGTCCTACCCTTTAAGACCTAGTACTAGGAGGTCCAAATTCACCGTATTTAGTACGAGTCAGTCCATTCTTAGACGATTTAATCCAAATTGAATTTTGTTGATGACAAAAATACCCGTATACTTCTTATGATTCAGTTTCTACTTTCTTCGTATTCTTTTTGTATTGATACAACTCTCAAATCATGTAACCAAATCTTACTCCATTAATTTGATAATCAAGCAAATAGTAGGTTCAGTTCGTGTCTAAATGAATAACCTAAATCATCTTCATTAGCAGGATGTAGGGATACCAACATCAGTATCAGTATCAGTTCATGAAAAAACAAAAGAAAAAATTGAGGAGAAACCAATTGAGCGACTGTTGAAGATGACATCGGCGATTGAAAGGCTAGCTTAAATTAATCTCTTATTATCATTTAGTTTGATAGGTTAATATATTGATTTCAGAATTTTTATACGGTTTCAGAAACCTAATTACGTGTTCTCATCTAAATTTATATATATTCTTGATTGATTTTTTTAGATCCAATCAAAAATTACTTTAAATGTTTAAAGTTTAGTAACAGATGCAGTGAGATTTCAATTCAAAGACCGATATAGTTATCTTCATTGGTTGAAGATAATGTCACTAGATTATCTGGTTCCATTTGTTTTTTCGATTATTTGGGAAAAAATAAAGACAGATTTAGTGTAATTTGGTTGCCACAATTATTTTTCTTGAATTGGATAGACTAGTCACTAGACTATACACTGGATGACTGTTCATGAATTTCATTCTTATGGCTTAAAGAATTTACTCAAACGTGACAAAGCCCGACTGAATAACAAACATGGCTAACATTTTCTTTTTCCCTACTGTGTTGTATTGGCAAAAGAGTTTTTGTGTTGATATAGTCATTAGTTCTCTATGTCAATTAACCAAATAAATCTTGATTCACAAGATATATTTTTATTCAGATGGACAAAATTTAAACTATAAGGTCCTTCTTAATCAAGCAGCAATTTGAGACACCGTAAACAAACTGTATTGCAGTGCTGCTTTTGGGTCACATACACACGTAAATATTTCGTCATCATCGGAGTAGGCTTTGGATAGTTTAGATACATTGTCATGTCGAAAGGATGAGTACGCTACGAGCATATCCGTAACAATTGCTTGCACTGATTATCATGACCAGACTTTGGATATGTCATGGTCTACTATGCATGGGTGTGTAGTTTAAACATTTACCTTTGAAATTAACTAAAGCCAATGGGAAGTATGTACATGAAAAACGACTTAAAGATGGCTAATTTTGACTTCGTAATTTTTGATACTCTTTTCTGATCCTTGAAATGTTTTTTATCAATAAATTAAAATGTTGGTGACTGATTACGGAAAGTTAGCAAATAAAATGTTGGTCATTGGCTCATTATATTATCAAGTATGAAGGGATACATTGATAGTTGTAAAGTTTCTTCTGTTAATCTTTAGTTATGTCTGTACTAGTAACCAGTTTGGCAAATCCTATAGAGAAAACTAGAATCTTCGGAACCAAATGTTGAATCGTTATTCCACTTAGTTACAAATTTCATTTTATATTTTTATATCGATACTAATACTTTTTAGTGCACCAGTTTTATCTTACTGGTTGTAAGTCGTGCACCTTGTTTCAGCAATGATTATAAACCTGAAACTATCAAGCTAGTATTTGCATTTAGGCTTGTCTATACACAACAATCGTAGATTTTTTAGTACGTCAGATATCAACATCCTCAAGTATGTGGCGTGTTCGAAGTCATAATGATTTTTTTTTTGTTTACAGTTGCATCCTTTATACTAAATAGTCTTGAGCACTAATGATTGGAAAACACAAGATATATTTGCACTATCATTTTTTTGGTGCCATAGGTTTGTGTATGTTGTGTTCATATGCTAACTCATGTAACATCACAATTCCTTGTTATGTTTATGAGAATCATTAATTCCTTTATATAAGAAAATAAACAGGAGTAATAATTTGTTACACATTTACTACCAGTGATTTGATACTTTAATCAAGCTATAAAAATCGTGAAAGTTTGTGCTTATGTTACGTTTTATGGTCTTTTATGAACGAGTTGAAGTATAGAATGCGTCAATTTGTGCACTTTTTTTTGGAATTGTTAACGTGTACATAGTTGTACACATGTTGACTTTTAATGTGTACATAATTGTACACATGTTGATTTTTACTGTACACATAATTGTACATCTAATAAGAGTCTATAAGAAATGTTAGTTCCGTAGACTTGTTTTGATATTGAAACTATATATGTCGGTTGTTAGGATTATCTAATAGGATGAATCCTATTTCTCGGTTTATTCAAATTAGTTTTTTGACCATTTACATTTTTTGGGTCCCATGTACCCTGCTCTTCTCTTGGAGTTGCATTCAACATCGGACGACTTTACTGATTATTAGAGATGCATCAACGATACTTCTTTAGAAATTTGATGTTTTTTGATAATGTGCACATAGTTGTACACCTGTTATTGTTAGCGTGTACATAAATGTACGTCTGTTATTGTTAACGTGTACATAAATGTACACCTTTTGATTTTATTGTGTATATAGTTGAACCACATGCTGAATTTTAAAACTTCCAGGTTTGAAAGATATTTCTCATCTTCTTCTTGGTCTCGGGTGGGGTAACTTGGATAAAGGTTTTCTTGTTCGTTGATATTATATGTTGTTACATTATTATATTCTGGATTGATTGTTTGGATAAACTTTAATGAACATTAATTCAATTACATCACACTTGAAATGCAAATATGATGCAGAATAGATACGATTATGCGGTATACATAAATACGGCTCAAGAGTTTAACATGGAGCTAGTCTCGATGAGGATATGTCATGGGTAAAAGTATGAGCATTTGATAAGACGGTTAAAGGTATCAACCCTAGTGTTTTCATTTCATTTCTTGTTTTGTTTACTTGGATGGTGAACCTTTAAATGTTTTTGTCACAATAATTTGACCTGGAAAACCTAATTTATATTCAAAATTGTTTTTAAAATTTATGATCCTAGAATACAATATGATACTCTAAACACTTGCCTTGCCAGTTTGTGCAGATTTTGATTTTGAATTGTTAACGTGCACACAGTGGTAAACATGATTCTTAATGTGCACATAATGGTACACGTGTTCAAACTTGCAGGTGTGATCATAGTTGTACACATGTATTAGGTGTACAAAGTTGTACACATGTTAATTGTTAAAGTGCACATAGGTGTGCACATGCTGATTATTAATGTGTACATAGTTGTACACCTACTGATTCTTAATGTGTACATAGTTGTACACCTATTGATTGTTAACGGTACAGAACTGTATTAGACCTTGATACACCTTTGACATCAATCTTTTTTTTGTAACAGATACATGAATCACTTGGTGGCAGTTAATGAAGACTGTTGAACATGGATATGACACAGAGATGGTTACCTTTTGATTAATCTATTTATAAATGGTGGATATCACTAGCGTAAGTTTCTTTATCTTTAAGTTTAGTATCTTCATTGTTTGATTTCTATAAGGGAATTCAGTTGAGACAAATTATCATTCAAGTGAGCTTTACAAGAAAAATCTTCGAATCAAACTCGAAACCTTATTTGAAGTATAATTGACCTTAGTAGTGATGTGGATGATATTCAGGTTGATGATATGTCATCCTTCAGACACTTTAGGTATAATTTGGTTTTATATGTATTAAAAGAGTAGATCGCCCAAGCTTATCACAAGGTTTGCGGAGGTTGATGGTTCAAATCCATTGGAGTTTCAATGTTCTGTTTATTCAATATGGGTTGCTTTATTGGGGTTTTTGTAGACCACTCAAGTTATATGTGTGTACAAACTGGTGACCTTGTCTTTTCTTATGAATGGTCTGATTTGTGGGTATGTATGTTGGATTTTCTGGATTTTGTAGATGTGTACATAGTTTGTACACCATTGTACGTCTTCCAAATATATTGCACGTTTTGTAAATATAAATGTTAGATTTGCTAGGTTTTGGTAGATGTGTACTAGTTGTACACCATTGTCATGTCTCTTTGATATATGACATGTTTTATGGGGATTTCCTAGGTTTTTGTAAAAATGTAATATTTTTACACCATTATCATGTCTCATTGATAAATGGCCTGTTTTATGGTTATGTATGTTGGAATTTCTAGTTTTTGTTGATGTGTACATAGTTGTACACCATTGTCATGTCTCACTAATATATGGCATGTTTTATGGGTATGAATGTTGGATTTTCTAGGTTTTTATAAATGTTTACATAGTTGTACACCATTGTACTGTCTCATGGATATATTGCTTATTCTGTGTAAGTATTAAAAATGCAATTGTTTAATAAATCACTGTACTGATGTTTTGAAGCCATATTAAGTTTATGCAATTAGGCCCAAAGGTATTGTGTCTCTTTAAGTCAGTAACTGACTAACTTTTTACTTTAATCGTTTTCTTGCGTTATTTCTTATGTGGTTGTTGGTGAAAGGTTAATCACTTCTTTTTCAAACTGCGAATTCTTATGTTTTATCGTTTTGTCCTTGATGCAGGTTAACAGCTAAACCAACCTCTACAAATCTGGGTATTAATGAACTAGAGATTGGCCTGGTTGATAGTTTTGTCAGTCTGTGTAGACTAGAGTATCTATTGGCTACCAAGGATGTTGCATTTTCTGGATTTTTGCAGATGTGTACATAGATGTACACCAGTGTAAATTAATTTTTTTTTAAAAACCGAAAATTATATAGTCATATGGGTACTCTTTTTGTAGATCTCGGAAAAAGCTTTCCAAATATATAAAGTTCGTGAATTTTGGATGAGCGGTTCAAAAGATAAATAGTTTTTTAATTATTTTTATATTATTTAAAGTTGCTTACATCAGCATGAGTCATTTTGGACTAAACTATAAATATTTGGACTAAATTGTAAATCGGGAAGGTTATTTGTTATTTTCCATATTTTAAATAATTTTTGGACTAATCTGTACCTAGTTAATTAAGGATGGACTAACCCGTACTTTTTGACGCGTTTTTAGACTTATTTTTCCCTACAAAAAAAAAATCTAGATACGATACATATCCGCCGATATGGAACCGTATCAGTTGATACATATCCGCTATCCCTCGTCCCTCTTTATCCAGAAACCCAAATGTCATTGAAACACTTTTTTCTTCAGCTTCACGAAGAATAAACCCTAACTTTACCTCTGAAGATGAAAGAAGGAGAAGCGTCAACAATGTCAAGTCTTCCTGAAGAGATCTGCTTCGATATTCTTCAAAGGTTACCAGTGAAATCAACACTTGTCTGTAAGTGTGTTTGCAAGAATTGGTATGCCTTGATTTCTAACCCTAATTTTGTTAAAGTGCACCATAATCTTACTATCCAAAGAACCAATTTCAGTATCATGATATCTGAATTTGATTATCATAAGTTCGGCAATGTAATCCGCTCCATAAGCTATGATCCTTTATCTTTATCTTCAAATGAATTTCATTTGTATGGTATGGAAATTGGTACGCCATTGGGATGTTTACAAGAAGATATTCAGTTTGTGGGTTCTTGTAATGGTTTTGTTTGCTTTTGGAGTCCACTGAAACAATTCTTTGGTCTTTGGAATCCCAACACTAACGAATACAAGGAATTACCCAAATCGCCAAATAAATCTGTGGATCGAATTAGGTCTCCATATGCTTTTGGTTATGATTACAGTTCTGGTTATTACAAAGTGATATGCTTGGATGTCGTTGACGATGGTTCTTCAGTTGATGTTTATACGATTGGTCCAAATTCATGGAAAAGGACTCAAATCACCCATTATGGGATGTATCCGGTGGAAGAGCCTGGAGTGCTTCTTAATGGAGTTTTTCATTGGCTAGGTTACATGACTGACAATTTTTCTGATGTTATAATCTCTTTGGATATCAGCGGTGAGAAATTCAAAACACTGCAACCACCAAAAGTGTCTTTAGAGAAAAAGCAACGGGGGTTGAGTATTGGAGTGTTGAAAGACTGCCTTTCTGTACTTTGTTCTGGTGTTAATGTTGAAGTATGGGTGATGCAGGATTATGGAGTTCAAGAATCTTGGACCAAACATTATACTATAACCCATGAGGGAATTCTGAGAGACTGTACTTTGAAGCTCATGTGGTCTTTCAGCGGTGGTGAGATTCTATTCGGAACCGGTGGTTGTTATCTTGCTGATCTGGTTCTGTATGACCCAAACGATGGAAGTGCTAGAAAACCAAATATGCATGTAGAGAACCAAATATTCACATTTCAGAATGGGATGAATGCAATTGTCTTGAAAGCTTAGTTCCATTTGACTTCAGGTACATAAGTGGGGTGAATGACAATTAGAGGAATCAATTGAAGCCTGTGAAGAAAAAAATGGGAATTTGATATTAGTTCTTGTTAGCATATACATTCATGTAGTTCTTTAATGAACAATGATAACTGCAAGAACAACTGAAAACATGAATGAGGTAAGAAGTCAGAAACACACAATTTCACATTTCGCATCTTGTCTGTTTTGTTCTATTTCTATAGGACCATAATGTAACATGAAATAGGAGTGGAAATTCTATTGTGTATCCAGTATCGACTCTAGATCATCTGAGCAATATGTATTCCTATAAAGAGTTTCAATAAAGTACCTAACTATCTAGTCTTTGATTTTCTATCTTTTCCATAAGATTATCCAATTGATATTTCGAAGTTCTCTACGTTTAGTAAGAATCATGTTATTAAATATTGTTATTGTCTCTCCATGTTGCAGAACTTTTGTACACTCTTCTATAGTTACTAAAACAAGCAGGAAGGAGAATCCAAGATTTGATTAGAAACACTAACTCTCATCATCTTAAGTGGTTTGTTGGTTTGATGCCATTATCTCTTCATGTATCTTTTTGTAGTTTTGGAACTTTAGTTGTTGCGAAATTAGATATCTTTCTGTCATGCTCCTTGAATCGCCGTGTTTCATACTCAATTCAAGTAACTTATGCCATATCTTTTACTTGTATGTGGTTCCTTAAACAGCTACCTTTTAAACATCTTAAGGAAAATTTCTTAAATTTGTCCACTTGGTCATAGCTAAGGTTCTCGTTGTTTATAGAGATCAATCCTGTTGTTCACACCTAATTTATTAATTGAGTTACAATATTCATACTGTTAGAGTTTCTTCGACAAATGAGAACCTTGTATTTGAAGTTGGTCATCTATTCCACTGAAGAAGAAGCAGTGGAGGAAGAAGATAATTTGTTTGTCGTTCTGTAGCGTGTGGTGGTCCTATCTACTTTCCAGGTCTCCTTACTCCTGCAATCTGACTTGGTCATTTCGGGTCTCCCTTAGTCCTGCAATCTGACTTGGTCATTTCGAAGCGCTGATACTTGAGCAACTGGAGGTTCGTTCATGTTCATAATCTCTTTCTCTAATTATTCTTGGCAGCTTTATTAATTTCTGTTCACAAGAAGATGACTGGACACCTTTAAAATTTTACTCCATGGTGTCTCTCTGAATCATCAGAATGGAACCTTGCGCACCGGAAATAAAACTCTAATCGCTGATACGTGAATTGTAATTTAGTTCCGTAAATGTAAAAGCATGTGTTATCACAACTTTTATTGAATGAAGTAAATTATACTCTTATGCTATTCACTGTCCATACTCTACAATAATAAAAAAAAGTGAATATGTTGCAGGTTGATGCGAGTTTAATCAGAAGAGGATTATGGGGTCAGCCTAAGAATGAATGACCAATAAGAGGAACCAATGGGAAAATGAGCTAAAGCCTGAGATGAAAACTTGAAGAGGTAAATATCTTATGTACTTCATTACTTTTGTCGTGTTGATGTAGGTCTGCAATTTTCAGTGAAAAGATAAAAAATGAGAAACTTAGAAAGCACAAAAATGATAGAAGTCCTTATCTCAACTTTAAGAATGTTATTGTTGTTTGTATCTGTCACGTTCATACTCTTAGTACACCTCAGTAACTTGTATAGGTCAACAGATAATCATTTTCTAATGTATGCTGGCTTTGATTTTCTATAGTTATATGGTTAGTAAAAGTGATAATCTGAGCCAAGTACCAGCTGAGATTAATTAGTTCTTTTGAATTGAGGAATTTTTCTGCTCCTTTGAGTATTCGATGAACTTTTGTTGAGAAATGGTGAAGGAAGTGATTTGAACTTTCTAAAAGTGCAGGGTTCACATTTCTAGTACAACACACTTGCAAAAGTCCCACCAGACAACTGGGAAATTCGATGAATATAGTAGTGTAGAACCAACATAGGGGGAATAATTGGCGATGGTGGCTGTGGCTATGTTAACATTGTCAATACTCATTTATGCTCTTGGTTGTATTCTTGCGGCTCAGGATCATTACCTGGGTTTACTAGGCGCATGATGTTCATGTGGGATTATTGTATTCTCAGCATACATAATGCTTCTGGCTTAAGAAATTTTAAATTTTATTTATTTGTTAATTTGAAACTTTAGTTTGAATTCTTCATCCTCGTTCAGGAAATATTATTGTTCTGGATGGTTTACGGGCAAGCTTTGTTAAACTTGTTGATGCATATTATGTGGAGTCGTGTCCAGATTCTAAGGTGTTCATGTTCTAAGCCCTCGATTCCATTACAGTGATACAGTCTGAAGATCAAGCTCCTTTTACTGGGAGACAGGGTGCAAAATTCTCTATGGTATTACTTCTGTGCACTAAATTTTCGTCGTAACAGAATAGATTTAATATTTCCATCTCGTGTTTATGCTTTCAGTTACCATGAAAGCGGAGATGGAAGTAAGAGAAGATGCATGAGCCTCTTTGAAAATCTTGGCCAGAACCACTATTTTGTTCGTGACAGTAGGAAATTAGTTTACTTTTTGTTGGTCAGTTGAAAGCTTAAGGCATTCAAATTAGGAACTAGTTTTCTGTTTTAAAAAAACATGTCAAAGCATATCTATTGTTCAAAACTATGAATGAATAAGAGCTGCTGCCGCTGTTCAGCAAGTTGAGCTTTTATTGAAAATGTTCACTCTGGATTCCTCAAGAGTCAAGACTGAGAATGCTTACAGCCAACTTATCTTTGTTGCCCAATAAAATGCCTTGTTAGCCCAACTAGGCAACAAGTCTATAGTGAATCAGTGAATGATGAATAAGCACGTGAGAGCAATATTTTCTTAATAAGAGAGGTTAGCTCACATCAGCTGAAAATCTGTACCAGTACTAGTGCTAAATCACGATTATCACCAGTTTTATTGAAGTATCATCATTGGAGTTATGTCTGCTCTTATGATCTCATGATATTATGATATTGAGTTTAACTAGGAAATTTGATTTGTGCAAGGCAAATAAATGGACATATGCACAATTGGCATGGCATTGGTGGTGTAGCCTGCAGGTGCCGAAGCAAGCATTATAGTTGTGGTTGTCGACTTATATAAATTTTGATTTTTTCGGTGTCAAAATACTGTAAATCTTTTTTTCTTTTTTTTTTTCAGTTTTAGCTTTTGCTTTCGCTTATAAAACAATTTTGAGTTACTTTAATTTTTTTTTGTTTTTAGCGCTGGGTGCCTTGTGGTTGTGGATATAACATAAAAGACGCCATTTGCCTCGCCACATTTATGTTGTTCACTGTTTCTCCAAATTTTATATCCATGTGCTAATTTTTATTTTTAGTTCACTTACCTTCCATGCACTTCCATGCTGTTTGTCATTTGTTTTACTTGCCGGCCGGATTTCATTCACCGGAATTCTCAGCTCTCCGGTCAGCATAAGATTCGCAAAAATGTGGGACCCACATAACTAAACAAGAAACCACGTGTAGCCTACCTTTGAGTGAAAGGTGTCTTGAATCTTGACGGATAGATAAAGCGAAGTAGTAGTTACTTCCAATAAAAAAATCTCGCACAAAATTACCAAAAACACCCTCCACGTCACTCCTCCTAGATTTACGTCAGAACAATCCACTCAATCCAAAGCCAGCACGTGTACTTTCTCAAATCTATAATGACGAAAACACCCTTGTTCGTACCTTCCTTTCTTCTTTCCTCCGTCATAGCTCACGTTCATTTCATGTGGCAGTTTTTTCCTTTTTTTTCTTTCCTATCTTCTCTCTCAGCTCCCCAATCTGAGATCCAAATCTACGAACCCTAAAATTTCCGATTTCCTTCATTCCACGGTCACAAATTCCACTCTGATTGCATAATTTATTGAATATCGTGAAGAAATGAAGACGGAACAGGCTTTGTTTCCTCAAATTCGACCTCCATTTTATCAGGTTAGAGGATTGATTCGTTTTTTGTGAATTTTGATTGTTTTTTTATTTGTTTTCATCATGATCTGATATGTAGTTATATTAGAATTCATTAATTGTTATTGAATTTGAGTAATTCGATGTTGAATGATGATTATGTAGTTATTTTTAAGGTATTGGATTGGGGTTTTATGGTGCGGATATGGTAATTTGATGGATCTGAATGATTTGAGGTAGAATTGAATGGTTGAAACATTATGGATTCATGAGATCTAGGTTTGAGGTTGGAATTTGTTGTTAGGTGGATTGAATTAGCTTTTTAGTGTGAACACAGTATTGAACTGTTTAAGGGTTGAATTTTGGTACTAGGAATAGGAATTGAACATGTTAGTGGGTTTTACATGGTAGAGGTTCTGGAACTAAACTGTTAAACTTCCTATTCGTGTCCTGATCTATTGTAAATCAGATGGTTCAATTTTGCGAGACAGTCCTTACTTATTTTAATGATGAATTTGATTCAGAAATCTTTGAATTATGGTTTAGATCTGATAACCTGTTGTGTATGGGTGAAGTCTGTCTTTTGGATTTGGCAGTATGTCATATTTTGTGTAGAAGTTGTTGTTAGTTGGATGGTATTATGTGTTCAAACATAGTATTTGAACTGTTTATGGTTGGAACTTATTACTAGCTAGGAATTAAACTTTTATTAGTTGGTTCACACTTCATGATTTTGTGGGTTCACCAGCTGACGACAAAAAATTGCGGTATAATCTAGTATTCGAGTCCTGATTTGCCAAAGTATATGATTCATTAGTTTTAGATAACCCTTAGTTTTCATGCCTATGAATTTGTTCATAAATCTTTGTATTATGCTTCAGACCTGAGAGTGATTCAGTTTTATCTACCTATCAATGAAGTTTATCTATTTGATTTGGCAGTAGTTGGTACTTTGTTATTGATATTATTGTTTTTCGTTCATTTGCAGTAAGGAGTTTGATGTGAGCTTTTTTGATCACGGGTTTGAGTTTTGATTCTTCATTTAAAACCGTTTAATTTACTATCCATACCATTATGGGCGAATGCAAGGGATGTGGGAAATTGGGAAGAATGAAACAGAGAGATGCATTCGCCAATGCTTATAGTTTTTCACTTCTGCTATCACCAGTGGTTTCCGTTTGGGATTGTATTGTTAGGAAGATGAGATATTCGTTCAGACCTGAGTGGGTGTAGTCGTTATACTCTTCTTGTAGATGCTATAATTTTTTTCATCGTAATTCGCAATCTTAGATACCTGATTGATAGTAATTTAGCGTTCAATATAAAGAGAAAAGTGTTATAGAGAATATGTACACGTTGTAGTTGAGTTCTCGAAGAAGCTGAGCAAACGGATTTGTTTGTTTAAGATACAAAGTAGTGTTCATGGATAACATGGGATGTGTTCAAGTTCCACCCGTCGTTAGGAAAGGTAAGAAAAAGCAAGCTAAGGATGAATTGGATCGCCTCAAACAAGCTGAGAAGAAGAAGAGGCGACTAGAGAAAGCACTTGCTACTTCTGCTGCCATTAGATCTGAGCTAGAAAAGAAGAAGCAGAGAAAGATAGAAGAACAGCAACGGCTAGATGAAGAGGGAGCGGCAATTGCAGAGGCAGTAGCTCTGCATGTCCTTGGTGAAGACTCCGATGATTCATGTAAGATTATGCTGAATAATGACCAGGGTTTTAATCCTTGGAACCAATCCAACTTGGGTTTTTACAGGGGAGGATGGAGAGGTAACTCTCCTCATCAGGGCTTTACAAAGTATTCGGTTGGAAGTTTTGGGTGGAGTTCTGAAGCTTGTGCATCAGAATGCAAGTGGAACGATTTTGGAATCAGCAGCTATTCGCTGTCTCCTAGTGCACCATATTTTGAAGATAGAAGTCGAGGAGGGTTGATAACAGCATCAACAGATATTGCTGTAGCACAAGCTGTCTCTTCTCTTCGAATCGCAGAAGATGCACGTGCAGAAGGAATCATAAATGGAATGTTCAAGGGTAAGTTGAGCAGTTATAGTAACCAGGTCTAAACTTCTGTAAGGAAAAGTTCCAATAATTATTCTAAAAGAATAAAGACTTGTAAATAGTTATAATCTCTTAAACCCCTTGTTTGTATGGTGTAAGCCAAGTTCTTCCGTATGGTCTAAAATATTCAGTTGGAGTCAGAATGTTTTCTGTAGACTTTTGTCGTGTCGAGTTGTGTGTTACAGAGAGCTTGATAGTTATTTGTGGTGTGATTTGTTATGTGTTGTTGAGTTTATAAGTAAAACTTATTTTGTGTTATTCTTATTGATTTTTGATTTCAAAGTTGAATGAAGTTTCTCATGATTCTCATCATTATGAAAAGGTTCTTTTGATAATGATTTCAACCAAGGCCCCTAGAAAGCATATTGTAGGTGTTAGCATAAGCTTAATGGAACTCCTATAACCTAAGTAGCTAACTACCACCACCAACTACATACGCCGTGTGAAACAAAATTGCGTAAACAAGATGATTAACGCATTCATTACCTCTTAGCAAGGCTTTACTTGCAATCTTTTTATGGCAAGGAAAACTCAGTTGTGGTAATTTGACATCTTTACACCACAAACCTAATGTATGAAAGCAAGTGGGTTGCACTCTTTTTTCTTTTTTACTTTTGAGTTTGGCTGATAGCTCATGTATTATTATTGATCAAGTGGGTTGCAGTCTATATACTCCAATTGCATGAAAAAACATCACTTAAAAGGTATATTGATAGATAGAAATGATAGAAATTTAAATAAAAACATTTGATATATATTTTTTTAGACGAGAAAAGGATTATATTCTTGGAAAAAGGAAAATTTAACCATCTCCTTAGCCAAAAGCTAGTTTAGAATAGCCTCCCAATGACATAATATAATGTGAATTGGGGATTAAGTGGAATATGTATCACCATCTGATGACCACAATACCAATAGAGACTTCAAAGTTCAAACCAAGAATGAGATAATCAATCATCTTTGATGATCTCATTCAAATGATCTTGAATTCCTCTCTTTCCATATTGCTTTTTAACAACTAGGACTAGGAAAAACATTTGAAATACGGAATATACTCTATGATAATTGTAATCTACAACCAACGAATAAAAAACGGATTACGTTGTATCATATCATTTTTCCAAAATAAAGAAAATGTAGAAAAACAATATCTGATTTTTTTTTTGATGGTACATGGTAATTACTATAGATCAACACAAATTTATTAGAAATTCAAATTTTGAGATACCAAAATACAAACGCAACATCATAAATGAAAATGATATAAATGTAGTAGTGGTAGCTAGGCTGGGTAGCTAGTCATAAAATTTTACCAAGAAAAAAACATCCCTTAAGTTTTACCATGTGCTGCTATTTTCCTTATTTGGCTAGAGACAATGACCGAAAAACAAACTTCTTAGTGGTTTCTCCTCCATTCTTTTTAATTTTTGAGCCTTTATAAATTTCCACAAACACCACTGATCTACTTCTACATGGTACCTGCACTCCAAAATTTCTAACTCTCTAGCTTGGTTCTCTTTCATCAAGGAAAACATGAAGTTTCAACAGATAATTCTCTCAATGTCCTTCTTACTTCTCCTACTTCCATTACTAGTTGTTGAATCCTCATCTACTTCTATTTCTCTCAAAAACACTTCTCTGGTCGGGAACATTATAACAAGAGGGTCATCTGCTATTTCTATTGTTGGGGATATTTGTTCTAGTTATTGGCCTTTTTCATCTCGTAGATTTGGTTTTGGTTTCTTCAAAATATGTTCTTCACAAGATGGTCTTGATGAATTTGTACTTGGAATAAGCTATTTCAAGCCTCCAGTTGCAACCCTTGTTTGGTCAACTAATCGTTTCTTTAACAAACCATCTTCAGTTCTCCTCACAAATGAAGGAAAGTTTGTGCTCCGGATGAAGCCAGATGATAAAGAGCAGCCCTTGATACCCAACATACAAAAACCAGTGTCATTTGGAATGATGCACGAGAACGGAAATTTCGTGCTTCATGGTTCAGAAGGTGAAATTGTTTGGCAAAGTTTTGATCATCCTACTCATACGATTCTTGGAGGTCAAATGCTAAGATCTGGATTTGATCTCATCTCTGAGGGAAGCAGATTATCAGTTGATGAAATCAGTGGTTCAGTGGCAATACATGAGCAAAGTTCAGAAAGTGTACGTGTATCTATAATATCAGATGCACTACTTGATCAGGGTTCACTGAGGAGGCCAATATTCTTAAGTTTAAGCACTACAGGTGATCTATATCTTTCTGGTTCTGATGGCGTCATTCTTAAATATCTTTATCGAAACAAGAATCATCAACAAAGGCAACAAGAAGGAGCAAGTATTGTCAAGGAGGATGATTATTTGTATATGGCAAAACTATCATCAGATGGGTATTTTATTCTCTACAAGGAAAGAATTGGTGGAAATACGAGTGAAGAATCTTCTATTGCAGTACAATCATGGCCAATTGAACATATGAGTACTCCTGTGAAATGCCTAATCTCAATAAAGCACTTTTTTGCTTTTGTTGGTCTTTACGTTTTGCTGCGGAAGTTGTTTTCTGTTGCCAAGGCTGCTGCATGGAAACGGATGAACAGGTCTCCTCTAGCCAAAACCGTATGATGCTCAAATTACTACAAAATCGTGCCTCTTAAGCTAATGGATGTCAATCTATGTTTTTAGAGGAGCTACTAGAGAGGTCTTTTTGACTCTTTGGGGGAGTTTTTCTTCCTCGAGTCTATCATGATATTTAGAACTTATATTTACAGTTAAGCATGTGTTCATTTTCAGTAAATGCACTATAGTTATCCCTATATGCTTGCTGCTTGTTGTTCTTGCTTGTTGCAAGTAAATACTTGATGCTTCTTGCTCTGGTTGCTTGTAATATTTGCTGCTTGGAACTCGTATGTAATTGCTTAATGAATCTGCTAGCTCTTTTTTGCAGCTGTTTTAAATTGGTTGGTTTTGCTAGTTTTACAGTCGTTTTAATTTGGTTGGTTTTGCTAGTAGTTTGACAAGGAAACTTTGTTTTGAGCAAGTAGATAATATGAGCACACGAGCAGAGTTAGCTAGCCTGTTCTCTCGTATGAGAATCTATATTTCCAAGCCTTTGGCATTCCCCAGCAAAAACTTTAGAAACTTAGTTCAGTAAATCATCTTTGGATACCTCGAATCTCAGCAAACTTTAGGTAATCTATGGGCATGGGAACACCAACCAAGCTTCCCTGTTGTTTCCACGTACGATTCCTGAATCATATGTTACCTATATAGCAACCAATGGGAAGATACATTCGATTCCTGAATCACATGTCACCAATGGGCTTGAAAGTAGATACATTCGATGACGGTCTGAAGGTTGACGTTAAGTGATAACAAAAATAGAACTACTAGGGTTGCATCATATCGCCTGGAATACTTTTAGATTACACCCCTCTACTGATTAACTCAGAGAAATGTACGAACTCTTAACTAACATGGGAATGGGCTACAGCTTCGAGGAAAGCAACCATTCACATGGAGGCGCAGGTCCAGCAATCTTATCAGCAAGGCCATGCATTAATGGGGAAGCCAATAATCACTTAACATGGAAAGCAAAGGCCAAGCTGGATGAAATCTTATTTCGTGCCTCTACTTGTTATCAAGGGTTACTGGGTTAGTGCCCAAAGTGGGATATATCAAAACTTTTACTCAACTCAGTTAATTTGGACAATTTTCAGTTATCAAGTATTTTTACTAATATCATTACATTCCTAAATAGTGGGTTGTCATGCGATCAACAATGCTCAAGCAAAAAAATTTAGTGTCCCATGCATAAAACAAATTTTACACTATGACTCAAAAAATTAACATAAATCTTGGGCTTTGATAAAGCTGGGGCTTTGGACCCAATAAATATGTACTATAAAGAGAGAAAAGACCCTACTTTTTTTTCTTTTCTTGGAAGCTTGAGAAAACCCTACTTATTTATCTTACATTTCTATAAAATCAAACCACAGTTAAAAAAACCAAGAAGTAAAAGAAGGAGAAGCAGTAAACATGCCAAGCCGTCCGGACGAACCCTACGTGTGTTTGCAAGACTCGGTTTAAAATAGTTTTCTGATCCTAGTTTTCTTAACTTAAATTGCACCTTAATCTCACTAGTATAAAAATGAACCCCGATGGATAGTACAGAGTTCTTGATCTAAAATTGTAAAATGAATCATTACACAAAGGTAACTTTCCTTACAGGAACTGATTACCAAGCAATCAGTATTTAAGGGATAGAAAGAAAACAATAACCAACTGATAGCTCACACACGCGTGAACAAAGTGAAAGATAACACGTGACAGATACACGAGTGAACTAAAGAGGGAGTGTAAAATTTGAACTTATCCTTCACTGCAACTTTGCTTATCTTGTACCACTTCTGTGTGTGTTCTAATATCCCCCGCAAGCTCATGGGTGGATGCATCACAGTGAGCTTGGATCTCAGAGTTGGAAATCGTGGACCATGAAAAGGCTTAGTGAAAATATCTGCAATCTGATCAAGAGTGTGGATATAGAAAGCATCCAAAGCCTTGGATTGTACTAACTCCTTGACAAAATGATAATCCAAGTGTACATGCTTCATTCGGGAATGCAAAACAAGATTGGAAGCAACTGAGATTGAACTGATATTATCACAGCCAAGTCTGGGTATACCTTGCACTGGAAAATGAAGAGCCTGTAACACATAGAAGATCCATATAATTTCAGCTGAACTATGTGCTAATGTTCGATACTCTGCTTCAGTGCTAGATCTAGCAACTATGGATTGCTTCTTGGAAGACCATGAAATAGCATTTGAACCCAGAAAAACACAATACCCACTAGTTGATTTTCTGTCATCTATGTTACCAGCCCAGTCTGCATCAGAGAATCCCAAAAGAAAGGAAGTACCTTTAGTAAAGAGCTTTCCATAGTCCAAAGTTCCTTTAACATAACGTAAAATCCTTTTGGCAGCTATTAGATGAGGAACTCTAGGACTTTGCATAAACTGGCACATTAAATTCACTGCAAAAGCTAACTCAGGTCTTGACCAAGTAAGATAATGAAGTCCACCAACTAGTGACCTGTATTCAGTTGGATTCTCCAGAAGTTCACCTTCATCTTTACTCAACTTATCTGAAGCTGAAATAGGAGTCTGACAAGGCTTAGCACCCTCCATGTGATGTTTGTGTAAAAGATCCACATCATACTGTGTTTGAGAAAGAAAAATGGAGTCATCTGTTCTCTGAACTTGTAATCCCAAAAAGTAATGCAGCTGACCCAAGTCTTTGATTGGAAACTGACTTTGCAAGTGAGCAATAATTTGAATCATAAAAACCTTTGAAGATCCAGTAAGTAGGAAATCATCAACATAGATGATAACCACTGTTATTTGCTGACCATATTTATGCACAAATAAGGAAGGATCTGCAACAGAATTCTCAAATTTCAATGATAAAAGAACTGCACTTAATTTGTCATACCAGGCTCTGGGTGCCTGTTTCAATCCATAAATGGCTTTATGCAATAAAAAGACATGATCACGCCTAGAAGGATCAATAAATCCTGGTGGCTATGTCCTGTAAACTTCCTCCCTCAAGTCACCATGCAGAAAAGCATTGTTGACATCCAATTGGTGAATAGACCAGCCATACTGTACCACCATTGACAGAATTATTCTAATAGTAGTTGGCTTTGCCACTGGATTAAAAGTCTCTTCAAAGTCAATACCAGGCTGTTGATGAAAGCCCTTTGCCACCAGTCTAGCTTTGTGTGTATCAATTGTCCCATCTGTTTTGTATTTAATCCTAAACACCCACTTACAGCCCACAAGATTTTGAGATGAATTTGGTTTTACCAGAGACCAGGTACCAGCATTTTCCAAAGATGTATATTCTTTGGCTGAAGCAATCCTCCAAACCTCCTCTTTATGAGCAGCTGAAATGCATGTTGGTATTCTAGTCTTGTGACTGAGAAGTGCTAGAGGCATTTTATGCTTTGTAGCATAATAAGATTTTGGTACTCTTACTCCATTCTTACCCCTAGTTGTCATATTATGATCATTCTTAGGAATTGACACTGATGCTGAAGAAGGAGTAACAATGGATGAAACAATAGCAGAAGGAGGAGAAGTAGAAGAGGACACTGAAACTGTAGAAGTAGATACAGTAGAGGGGACAATAACAGATGGTTGAGACACATCAGATGGTGTAGAATCTACAGATGAAACTGATGATTTAAAAGGGAATTTGGTTTCATCAAATGAAACATGTCTTGAAATATAAATGGTGCTAGTAAGTGGATCAAGGCATCTATATCCTTTATGAGATTGACTATAGCCTAGAAACACACATTGTTTGCTTCTAGGTTATAACTTATTGGAAGTGTAGGGATTTAACCAAGGAAAACACGAGCATCCAAAAACTTTGAGAAAATTGTAATCTGGTGATTTGTGAAATAATTTCTCAAAAGGATTCGAGAACTTAATTGCTCTAGTGGGAAGTCTGTTGATAAGATGATTTGCAGTAAGAAGGGCTTCTACCCAAAAAGAGAATGGTAGATCAGACTGACAGAGAAGTGTTCTTGTTACAGCTAAGAGATGTTTGTGTTTTGCCTCAGCAACACCATTTTGTTCAGGTGTATGAGGACAGGACAACTCATGTGTAATGCATTTTTGAGCATAAAAGTTGGCTAGAAAAGTATTCAGAAATTCACCTCCATTGTCAGTTCTAATAGTGATGATAGACTGAGATAAAATATTTTCTATTCTAGTAACAAAAAAACAAAAAGCATGTTTAAAATCATAGTTGGATGCTAAAGGCAAAACCCAACAGTATTTAGTAAAGTCATCTACTATATATTGGCATAGTATAAAGAGCATGATACAGAAGGTTCATGACAAGGACCCCAAAGGTCCATGTGAAACAACTCCATAGGTTGTTTTGTATCGTTACAGGATAACTGAAAAGGGAGTTTATGACTCTTACAAACTTTGCAGTCAATACAGGTGAATGGCTTATTAGATACATTCTTTAATTGGAGATGACAACATAATTTTTGAAAAGTTTGAAATGAAGGATGACCCAGTCTTTTATGGAGAATAGCTGAATCATTTATTGTAGCTGAAAGAGCATAAGAGGTTGAGTTGAAGTGGATGGGATATAGGCCATTCCTATGTGGACCTTGGAAAAGAGTCTTCCCAGAGGATAGGTCCTTCACAAAAAAACCATTAGAATCAAGTGTTAGGGAACAATTGTTGTCAGATGTGAATTTATGAATTGAGAGTAAATTGTGAGAAGCTTATGGTACTACAAGAATATCATTTAGATGGAAAGAATGATCATTAATATGCTTACTAGAGGAGCCTATGTGGGTAATAAACATACCTTCACCATTAGCAGTCTTGATAGCATCAGCACCATCATAACGAGTGAGTTCTTGAAGAGTAGCAGCATCAGAAGTAATATGAGAATTAGCTCCACTATCAGCTATCCATTCTTCATCATCAAAAATATCTGCTGCAGCTAACATAACACTTAAGTTTTTTGGTGGTTTCCTTCCTTGATAAGATAAATTCAATCTTTGAGGAAAATTTGGAGCCAAATGAGTATCACTCAGACATAGTTGAAAAGGTTGTTTTTCAGTAGAAGTATAACCTCTTCCAGATGAATTTCTAGTAAATATAGCTGGATTGGGAAATCTGCCTCCAAATTTACCTCTAGAAGAGCCTCTATGATTGTATGAATCTCTGTAACTACCCCTAGAAGAGCTTGCCATAAATACCTTCAGTTCAGTTTCAGTTTTAACAAGCTTAATTCTTTCACCAATAACTGCCTCTTCACTCAGTAGATTTTTGTGTAGCTCAATATAAGTAACAGGGGGATTTCTATGTCGCATAGAGGTTGCAAATGGAATGTAATCTGAATTGAGTGCTTTAAGAGTAACTATTTCAAGTTCTTTGTCAGAAATAAACTCACCATCAGAAGCAAGTTGATCTGAAAGGTTTTTGATCTCATTGATCAATTCAGGAATTGATTTTGTACCTTGTGTAAGAGAGAGTAGTTTAGTACGCAGCTGTATTGAATGAGTTGAAGATGCTCTTGAAAATCGGTCCTCAATACTTTTCCACAACTCATGTGAAATAGTAGATCTTGAAAAATAAGCAATTACAAATTCAGAAATGGTTGAATGAAGCCACATGATGATAGAAGCATCTTCATCTTTCCAATCGGTGTAAGCAGGATTCTCAATTCCATTTTCCTTATTTCTTCTGTTGGTAAAACGCTCAGGACAAGGATGAGAACCATCTAAAAACTTCAGTAACTTGTACCTTTGAATAACTGGACTCAGTAAATTCTTCTAGGTAATAAAATTGTCCTCTTTGAGTTTGAGATTAACAAAGTGAGTGAGGTGATTTAAAGGAACTTTAGAGAAGGAATTTGAAGTCGTATTTTCCATTGTCAAAAAAGAAAATCACGAATTTGAGATCTAATCTGAGAATAATGATGAAAAACGATTCTCAATGAATCAAAAGATTTAGTCGAAAAGAATTGAAAACTACTGAGATGTAGAAATCAATGAATATGAAAAATGATGATGATCGTACAATCTACATAATATAGATCTGAGAGAATACAATGTAACAAATCTTGAAAAGAAATCAAGATCGAGATTTTAGAAAATTACCTTTCAATCAACAAATATCAGGAAACTCTTGTTGAAGATCACCTTCAGAAAACAATGAATCAAGAGAATGAAAATGAAAAATTATAGGATCGAAGAAACGAGTTGAAACTCTAACCTATCTGATACCATAGTAATAGAGTTCTTGATCTAAAATTGTAAAACATTTCATTACAGAAATTAAGGTAACTTTCCTTATAGGAACTGATTACCAAGCAATCAGTATTTAAAGGATAGAAAGAAAACAATAACCAACTGACAACTCACACACGCGTGAACAGAGTGAAAGATAACACGTGACAGATACACGAGTGAACTAAAGAGGGAGTGTAAAATTTGAAATTATCCTTCACTGCAACTTTGCTTATCCCCACTTCTGTGTGTGTGCTAATAATAGAATGCTTCGAAGATATGATAGTAGCAGGAAATCTCTTATAAAACGAGTTTTCGAAAATACACAATTACCAAAGAAACCTATGGATACTGATAAATATTTATATCCGGCTATGACCTTGGGAGTGGTTGAAGGGTGCTTGTGTGCACTTGTAAATGGTAAGACTTGTAGTCGACGTTTGGGTAATGCAGGATTATGGTGTTCGAGAATCTTTTCTGAATGATTATGGAGTAAACATTATAGCATTACCGATGGGAGAATGATGCATGCATATGTGTTGAGCCGCATGGTGTATACTTTCAAGAATGGCCACTTGTTATTCAGTGCTGCTCATAACCCTAAACTTTATTCTTATGATCCAAAGCATGGAATTGTTAGAGAACTGAATATTCAAAATAGTTCATTCTATTGAAGCTCGGTTTCATATCAGGATGGTACTTGTTTGAAGGGAAGGTCACAGTAAGCAATTAATTTTTTGATCGAATTTACCATTTCCTATGTTTCTAGCGCATGGTGGGTATATCGACTTTCCGGGGGTCTCGTGAGTCCCTGTCTTCCGACTTGTTCATACAATCACAGTGCATTCCTTATCTTCAACAGAAGGTTGACTCAAACTAATTAGGGGATATTTTGATGTAACTGCCTGAAAAAAACCTTCAAAATCATGCCGACTTGAACTGTCGGCATTAAAACCCCCATGCCGGCACCTATATTTTGCTCGTTCGAAATCTGTCATGAAAGAAAAATATACTTGGGAGTACTTATATACGAGATTATGTATTCTTCCACTTGGTTTCGTACGAGTTTTTTCTACACAGGGTTTGAAACAGATTTCTGGGAAAGGGCAGTTTTATAGGTGGACCTGCATTTATTGGGACTTGATGCAGCAGTTTTAAGTAATTTGGTTGAGTCATGTATGATGTTGAATGATCGGTACTAATTACTTCACGGACTATTTTTCTTTGGAAACCCAAATTTAAATATGAAAACAAAAATTCTTCACGGACAACGAAATAAACCGTGAAAGAAAAAACCCGTCATAAAGCTCTCACATATACCCGGCCCTCCTGCTGTTTTCCACGGGGCCCACGGGACCCACCAAAATAACTGTGAGACACATTTGGAATACGATTTTGGTGTGGTTCGAGAGCTCGGTCTGTGCCCATATGAAAACACTTACCCACTGTATCATTTAATTTTATAATCACTAAGTCACAACTGCTCATTCAAAATGTATCAACTGATCAAGTTTTCAATTCTTGTAATGGCATTCTTTTTATGGTTATGGAACTCAGCTGTGTTAATTTGACATCTTTACACAACAAACCAAACGTATTAAACCAAGTGGGTCGCATTCTTTTTTTCCTTTTTTTCTTTTAAGTTTGGCTGATAGCTCATGTACTATTGATCAAGTGGGTTGCAGTCTATACTACTGATCAAGAGTCTACTCACAGAAAAAACATCACTTAAAAGGTAAATTGATAAATAATAATGATAGAAAATTTAACTAAACACATTTTTTTTTTTAGACGAAAAAAGGATTTTGGTAGAAAAAAGAGAATATAACCATCACTTCAGCCAAACGCTAGTTTAATTTAGGATAGCCTCCCAATTAAATAATACAGTATACTGTTAACAGGGGATTAAGTGGAATGTATCCCCATTTGATGACCACAACACGAATAGAGACTGCAAAGTGCAAATTAAGAATGAGACGGTTAATCGTCTTCGATGACCTCCCTCTAATGCTCTTGAATTCCTCTCTTTCCACATTCTTATGACAACTAGGAAAAACATCACTAAATATAATTTAGATGTAAATGTAATTTAATTTAAATGGTGGTAGCTAGATAATCATCACTAAATTTCACCTAGAAAAAAAGAGTCACCATTTGAAACAAGTTTTACCATGTGCTACTGTTTTCCTTAATTTGGCTAGAGATTGTGACAAGTAGTAATAAATATTCTTTAACTCGAAGCCAACAATTACTACACAACAACAACAAGGGCATTAATTAAGAAATTACTCTTACCATGAGCAAGAAGAAGGATGGAAACAGTGAAAGTTTAGCTGCATGCCGCAAATAGGTAGAAATGAAGCTGGTTGGCAGGTAGCCATTAGCTCCTTCTTAGTGGTTTCTCTATTACTTTAGTTTTTTGAGCCTGTATAAGTTTCCACAAACAATATTCTACATCTCAATACTTCTTAGTGGTTTCTCCAAAATTTCCAACTCTCTATCTTGTTTCTCTTTCATCAGAAAAACATGAAGTTTCAACAGATAATTCTCTCCATGTCCTTCTTACTTCTCCTACTTCCATTACTAGTTGTTGAATCCTCATCTTTCAATGACAGCAACATAACTGCAAACGGTACTTCATCACTTTCTACTTTTCTGAATGATTCTTCTTTCTCTGGCAACATTATAACAAGCAATTCATCTATTTCTATTTTTGGGGATATTTCTTCTACCTATTGGCCTTCCTCCTCCGATAACTTTGGGTTTGGTTTCTACCAAATAGCTTGTCCAAGTTCTTCACGACATTGTCCTGAAAAGTTTGTAGTTGGTATAAGCTTTCTCAAATCTCCATCTGTACCCATGGTTTGGACAACAAATCGTTACTATTATAAACCATCTTCAATTCTCCTCACCAATGAAGGAAAGTTTGTGGTCCGGATGAAGCCAGATGACGAAGAGGAGCCTTTAATACCCAACATACAAGAACCAGTGGCATATGCAGTGATGCATGAGAATGGAAATTTTGTGTTATATGGTTCAGAATCTCAAATTGTTTGGCAAAGTTTTGACTATCCTACTTATACCATTCTTGGCGGTCAAAAGTTAAGATCCGGAGTTGATCTTATCTCTGGGGAAAGCAGATTATCAGTTCAAGAAACCAATGGTTCAGTGGAAATACATGTGCAAAGTTCAGAGAGTGTACGTGTATCTGTAATATCAGATGCACTTGATGGTTCACTGAAGAGGCCAATATTCCTAACTTTAAACACAACTGGTGATCTATATCTTCTTGGTTCTGATGGCGTAGTACTTAAATATCTTTACCGAAACAAGAAACATCAAGGAGAGGATGATTATGTGTATAGAGCAACACTATATTCGGACGGGTATTTTGATCTGTACAAGGAAAGAATTGATGAGAATGATCATGAAAAATCATCTATTCTAGTACAATCATGGCCAATTCATCATATGAGTACTCGTGAGAAATGCTTAATCGCAGTGAAGGCATTTTTTGGTTTCGTTGGGCTTTGCTTTTTGCTGGCGATTTGCTACTCTGCTGTCATGGCTGTATGGGCACGCCTGAATCGGTCTCCTGTCGCGCCATAGCCGTGTTTGGACACTTTACTATGCTCAAATAACTACAAACTCGTGTCTTTCTTAAGTTAATCATGTTTAGAGGAGCTAGAGAAGGCTTTTGACTCTTCGGGGGAGTTTTTCTTCTATTAAGATATTTAGAACTTATATTTATTTCATGTTCAGCAAATGCACTGTACGTAGTATTCGTATTTGCTTGCTGCTTGTTGTTCTTGCTTGTTGCAAGTAAATACTTGCTGCTTCTAACTCATTGCTGGTAAATATTTGCTGTCGTTTGTAATTGCTTAATGATCCCTGTTGCTAGCTCTTTTCTGTAGCTGTTTTGGTTGGTTTTACTAGTGGTTTGAGAAGGGAACTTTGTTTTGAGCTAGTCAATAATTTGGGCACGCGAGCGGAGTCGGTAAAAACTCTAGAAACTTAGTTCAATTAAACATTCTCGAATGCCTCGAATCACAGCAAACTTTAGGTAATCTACCACGCTTGGGAATAACAACCCTGCTAACCTGTTGTTCCCCACGATTCCTGAATCATATCAGCGGCATCCTTATATCTCTCACTTCAGATTGTTTAGGAAAAGACTCTACTCTACGAATGCAATATGAGGCTGATGGTCTAGCATATTAAGTGATTGTCTTGTGAAGCCGACCTTCAATCATGGCTCAAGGGTTACCTATGAACCGATATGTATTCTGCCAAATTCCTTTGAAGGGTTTTGGGCTTTCATCAAGTTCAACATTTATTTTAGACTTCTGAGCTTAGGACCCATTATATATGTACTTCAAAGAGAGAAAACCCTAATTACTTATTGTGTTTCCATCAAGCCTCCCGGACGAGCTCTACCATGAAATCCTTCTAAGAATACCTGTGAAGTTTGCATATGCTTGTAAGTGTGTTTGCAAGACTTGGTTTAAAATAGTTTCTGATCCTAGTTTTCTTAAATCACATCTTGTTCTCACTAGTCAAAAAAACAACCCCAATCTTATGCATGGAAAATATGATAATAGTAAGAATATAGACTTGATTTGTGCCATAAGTTATGATTCATTAATATTGAATTAATATTGTTCAAAACAGATGGAAGAAAATTAAAGAGGCTTTTGCAATCATTGCTTTTAAACACAATTACAGGGAAGTGAATTCTTCTGCGGATAAAATGGCAAAGAAAGGTGCTCAACTTGCCAGAGGAGAGTGTGTCTTCTATAACATGAAACCTTCTTTTTTGGGAGACCTGGAAAGTGAAGAGAAGTTGTACTTTAGATTTAGCTAAAACCACTAATGGGTGTTTTACCTTTGTTTTTAGTTTTAGTCCTTTGTGTTTCAGTGCTTTTGTACTAGTTTTGTATACTAGGCTTTTTCCTTGTTTTTTTTTTTGTAAACTCTTTGGTTATTTTTGGTAATAAAATATACGGTCCTCGAGTTATAACCCCAAAGGTGTCATTATCCATCCACAAAAAACCCATAAAAACAAAAGTAACACAAAAACCTCAAAGAATTTGATGAAACCAATTTTTGTTTCATCATAAAATTTGATGAAACCAATTTTGAAATTTGGGGTTTTTGTATTAATTTTTAAAAATTTGGGGTTTTTGTATCAATTTTGTTTAAGATGAAGTTTTAATGGATCCCAACATTTGAATGGGTTTTTGTACCACAAGTTTGGTTACCTTGGGTTTTTATGACTAGTTGTGTAAAATATATGATTTAGAAAAAAAATAAAAAAATTTGAATGGACTTGGTGATGATCTTGTTAACACCGTTGTTGAAAGGATAACCCATCCAAGTCTTCAGATTATGTCGTTCAATTGGTCGGTTGTTGTAATGGTATGGTTTGCCTATTAATGTGTCATGGTAATAGACCTGATTTTGTTTGTGTAATTTGGAACCCAGCTACCATTAATGAATACAAGGAACTAATTAAATTGAACAAATTAAATCATCGGGATCGTGTTGGCCTGTATGCTTTTGGTTATGATCATAAAAAGGACGAGTACAAGTTGGTAACTGTGGATGAGTATTGCTGTCGAATCCATGTCTATACTATAGGGTCAAATTTATGGGAGACTCTTCATTCATTCAAACATCTGTTTCCTTCCAAAAGACAAGGGGTGGTTTTTAATGGAGCACTCTACTGGTTAGGCGGAAGAATCGATCATGTCATAACCTTGCTGATTTCCCCATGTATAATCTGTTTTGATATGTGTGAAAACAGATTCAAAGAAATCCAATTACCAAAGGGAACTTTTGAGGGTCTTTTTTATCCGTTTATGAGTGTGGGAGTCCTTGAAGGGTGCTTGTGTACACTTGTAAAAGGTAAGGCTTCTATTGACGTTTGGGTGATGCGGGATTATGGCGTTCAAGAATATTGGAGTAAACGTTTTAGCATTACCGATGAGAGAATTATGAATAACGATAAGTTGAGCATGGTGTATTCTTTTAAAAATGGCCACATGTTATTCAGTGCTCTTTGTAAACTGTTTTCATATGATCCAAAGCTGGATAGTGTTAGAGAAGTGAATATTCAGACTAGTTCAATCTGTGGCAGTGAAGAGGTTTATGATTTACTGTAGGTACAGAAAACCTAATCGCCACGTGGCTGAACGAGATAGCACGAGATGGACGAGTAAATCTCATTAGAAAATCTTTTAACCATCTTCGAGGGTAAATGTCAGCGATAAGTCAAATCAAACTGTCAGAGCTACTTTTATGAAAATTGGATCTGCGAAGTATTGAAAACTCCCTCGTAAAAATAGATCTGCGAAATAAATAGCAAGGAAGAGTGCCCCGAAATAATCAGTAGACGAGATAAAGATAACTGAATGAAGAGACAGTTAGCGAAGAAGAGGTTGCGAAGAAAGCCGTGTAATAGTTCCAGACGAAGATGAATTATTGAACAAGAAATCAAGACAACTGTGCCGACAAGTTACTAAAGTTATCGGCGAAAGAGAGGGGAAAACTTTATTGAAAACGAGCCGTGCGAAGTAAAAATTAGAATCATGTGGATTGTGTGACTATCTGCGAAGTAAAAATGAGCTGTACTCCACTATTCACTTTGCCAATAAATAGGGACCATAGATCATTGCAAAGGAGGGTTGGATAATTGGTAAGGAGAGAGGTTATGTTGAGAGAATGTAAGTTAGGGTTCTGGTAAGTTTGTATACTTGTATTATCATCATCATCATCATCATCATATTTTATAATAAGAAGAACTCGGAGTTGAATCTTGGAAATATGTCTTAGAATTTGTGTGGTTTATCATTTGGGTGTGCTGCTGGATTTCCAACAGTTACATTCCAGGAAGAATACATAGCCCTGTAGGAGAAACAAAAGAAGGTTAACGAAACACAAATTCCGTCAAAAGAAGGAGCTTTGCGTCTTTTACCACGAATGACACATGTAGTGGAAAGTGACTCGAAGTACGAAAAAGGGAACCTTCAAATGCGAATCAGGCAAAGCTAATGGCTATATCAAGTGGAGACCAAGAATGGATCAATCAAAATTATAGAGGATATGAAGAATCGAAGCAACAAAACTATGACCAGCAAGGAAATAATTCGGGAGACCAGCGAAAAAACAACCAAAATCAAAGATTCCGAGAACGAAAGTCAAATGCACCAGTGTTCGAAGATGTGAAACTTCCCATATTTAATACAAATGTAGAAAAGGTATGTGAGGCAATTGTGTTAACTGAATAAATTCATATTCCTCCGAACATGGGAATGGAGCCACCACCAGGAAGAAGAAGTCATTAGTTTTGCAGATATCATCGTTTCCATGGGCACCATACTAATGATTGTAGAAACGTCCGAAAAATGATACTTCATTTGATAGAGCAGGGAAAGTTAACCCATTTCTCGGAAAACCAGGCACTACCACCTCCACCTACACCTCGTGAAGCTAATCAAAACCAACAATCTGGACCGGTATATCGAATCGAAATAGATAGAGGGGCACAAAGATTAAATTGTAACTCCATAATACATTATGCGAAGAGCATCGAGAATTTTCATGATAATGTGTTAAGGAGGGTAAACAAGAGAGATTTCGATGGGAACGAAATATTTAGTATTGCGAAGAAAGGACCATTGGAGGAACGGAAAAAAAGGGAAATTTCCTTTTCATCTCTGGATGCACCCGAAGGAGGATCTTTGCACATGGATCCGTTGGTTATAACCTTAACCTTTGGCAAACATTCGCGATGGGATGATGATCCTGCTAGAGACAGGAAGACATGGGCGATGGACATGATACTAATAGATACAGGCAGTTCGGTAGATATTCTCTTTTATCACGCATTCAAGACCATGGGGTATAAAGATTCTGATCTGTGCCATCCACTTACAATATATATGGATTCAATGGAGTTGCATCAAAACCAAAAGGTGAATTGATTTTGAAAATCTTCGCGGGAGAATTGGAGACTAAAGTTACCATTTGTGTGGTAAATGTAGATTCACCGTACAATGCCCTTATAGGCAGACCTTGGGTGCATGGAATAAAAGGAGTTGCATCAACTTTTCATCAAGCAATTCGGTTCCCAATGCCAAGCGGAATAGGTGAGATAAAAGGAGATTTAAAGGATGCGAGAGAGTGCAGCGAAAAGTATGTTCATAACTATGAAGAAAAGCTAAAGAAGAAGAAGAAGCAGAAGAAAAGAGTGCTGGAAGCAAAGAAAGAAGAAGAATTAATGGTATACATGACCAAAGCGAAAGAAGGATGTGCCATACCAAGTGAGATTCCCGAAAAGGAAGGAGGCCCCTTATAGCATTTAAAGGAACCATCTCTTCTCGGATAATCAATCATGAACTTCGCAGCAGTAGAGCCCACGAAGGAAGTAAACTTGGGGAGTGACGAAGAACCAAAAATAGTGAAGATTGGAACGAAGATGGAGGTGGACGAAGAAGAGAAGTTGATAAAGTTATTACAAGAATATCATGATATATTTGCATGGAGTATGAATGAAATGCCAGGAATTGATCCACTTGTTGCTTTTCACAAGTTAGATTTAAATCCACAATAAAGCTAATAAGGCACACGATACGGAAAACAACAACTGCGTATCATGAGAAAATAGAAACAGAACTCCAAAAGATGATGGATTCAGGAATTATACGACCAGCGAAATTCCCAGACTGGATTGCGAATATGGTGATAGTACCAAAGAAAAATAAGGGGATACGAATCTGTATTGATTTCAGCGATTTAAACACAGCTTGTCCGAAAGACAGCTTCCCTTTACCCAATATGCCCCAGATGGTGGAGTCAGCATCAGGATATCATCGGCTATCATTGATGGACGGATACTCAGGTTATAATCAAATACCACTCGCAGAAGAAGATCAAGAACATACAGCTTTCTTCGCTCCAAGAGGGTTATATTGTTACACAAGAATGTCGTTCGGACTAAAAAACGCTGGAGCAACCTACCAGCGAATGGTAGAAAAGATCTACGCGAAATGGGTACATAATAAGTTGGAGGTCTATGTGACGATATGTTTGGGAAAAAAATGATCTTCACCACAAACAATCTCAATGATAATTAATGACGTAGTTGATTGATCTCCTCCTCCAAAAATGTGGGGTACCTGCAAAAGAAAGCTCTCCGACGCACAAGTTAGAACAGAGTTTTTCACATGAGTTTTTAGGGTTTGAAAGCATACCTTTGTGTAGGTTAAAACCCATTACTTATATGCAGGGAACCCTAACTGATAAGGATTGAATCCCTTATTTTGCGCTGCCTTATCTAATAACTCATTAAGAGTTGACTCCGAGATAAGTATGAAGATCTTTTGGATGTCATGGTTTTGATTTATTGGACCCATAGTCAACGAATTCCAGAGGAAAATACTGGGTACACACATCGCCCCCTCTTAATCTTCAACTTGTTGCGGGGTTAAGAAATTTGTATATGTGTGATTAGTCTTCTCTACTGGTTATGTAATTAGGAGCAACAAGCCATCTCGCCCCCATTTGCAGCGGAGGTAGCTGATATAGGGTATGGTGTATTTGTTGTTCATACTTGCGCACAAGTGCTTGTAAGAGTAAAAATCTTATCTCCACATGTGATGACAAAAGATATCCAGTAGAATGATGTGACACGCTGTCACTACCCCAAAGATTTTCGTTACTATAAACCCATGTACCACTAAATCTAGTGCAACGGCATAAATAAATCAAGGGGCTCAAATTCAAGACGATCATCGAGATGGGCTATATATAAGCAGTCGTTGGACGCATATTTGTACGTGCGTGCCATTGCTTATGTATCAGTTACCGCATATGTGCATCTCTCAGTGAGAGACCTTTCATGATTCATAACAGTGACCAAACATTGTAGATACAAGGAATTCATAAAAACAAAAAGGATGAGGCAAGAAGATCTTGAAAAAGATATGTGTAAGATAAATTCTTACCCACTTACAGGTGGTTTTCAAGTTTGGATCTTTTGTTCATAATCAGAAAAGACCTAAGTTCCAATACACACCTAATTTTCGCCCCCACTAGCAGTTAGCTAATGAAGTAAATTGGTGGGATATGGTCTGACTTCTCAATACAGTAATCTAGATGGATACTGCAATACGGCTTGCGGGTGTTGAAAGTGCAGGTGGAATTACTGCCATGACAAGTAATCATCCCTCTTGGTGTAGCTGTGGTTGGCATAAGATCTCCCTCAAGATTTCATTGTTCTCCTCGAGACAGTGAGCACAATCGAACCCAAACGAAATCATAGGTAAAGTTTCTCAGTTTGCTGAGAACTTGTATTTGGTGATTCTTTTCAACATGAAAGATGAGTGCGCCTTCTGTAATCACACATACCTTGCGCCATTTTTAATGCTTTAGTGGAACCCAGGAAGTTTTCCTTAGACTTTTGTGCTCTCGTATTGGGAGATGCTCAGTTTGTACTCAGTGAAATATCAATCACAAGATTAAGTTAGAAAAATGGCTTAAAACAACCACTGAAGAGTTTAACAAATTAAGTGCTGCACATTGTAGCGTTACTATAATGTAATAAAGGAATCGACTTCAATCACGTTATGACTAGTATCTTTAAACAATCTGGCAGACACATGATGGTGAGATGTAAAAGTAATTTCAAACTATATACAGTATGCTGACCATTACTATAATTAAAATTAAAAATAGATGAAAGGCAAAAAGATGCGCAAACCGATTACAAACGGGATGGGGAAGGAGTGAAAGTGTGGATTCCGTCAGTATTTGATTGACAACAACAGACCATTAAGGCAATAAGATGCGCAAACCCAGTTTTGACGTGATGGAGGGGAAGATTGGAGATATGAACGTTTAATCCATGACAGATCAGAGCTGGACTTTTTTATGAAGACGCAAGCAGAAGGTCCCCTTAGTCTGCGCAAAGATGTTTGGGAAAAAAATGATCTTCACCACAAACAATCTCAATGATAAATAATGACGTAGTTGATTGATCTCCTCCTCCAAAAATGTGGGGTACCTGTAAAAGAAAACTCTCCGACGCTCAAGTTAGAACAGAGTTTTTCACAGGAGTTTTTAGGGTTTGAAAGCATACCTTTGTGTAGGTTAAAACCCATTACTTATATGCAGGGAGCCCTAACTGATAAGGATTGAATCCCTTATTTTGCGCTGCCTTATCTAATAACTCGTTAAGAGTTGACTACGAGATAAGTATGAAGATCTTTTGGATGTCACGGTTTTGATTTATTGGACCCATAGTCAACGAATTCCAGAATATGAAGCAGTGGCGCATGCTTTAAGGTTAGCTAACGAGATGCATCTAGAAGAAGTAAGGATAACCAGTGATTCACAATTAGTGGTTCGGCAGATTGAAGGAAGATACAATGCAAGTGACCCCACGATGCATAAATACTTACAACTCGTGAAACAAAATTCTTCTCGAATACCAAATATAATCTGGAGGCACATATGCAGGGGAAATAACAGACATGCTGATGCTTTATCTTTTATAGCTTCAATGATTAATGACTCTGAAATTAAACATATCCATATCGAGCGACTAATGCAGCCATCAATAAGTAAAGAAGATGAGGAGACGAAGATCATGCTCATGGAAAATGAAGAAGCAGAAACAGAACTAGGCGAAGGAGATTGGTGAACTCCAATTCACAGATATTTGACGTAAGGAGATTTACCTCGTGACAGATTTGAGGAAAATAAGATTGAAAGAAAATCGACGAATTATGAATCACGAGAAGGAATACTGTACCGAAGATCATTCCTAGGCTCATTACTGAGATGTTTTTCGCAAAAAGAAGGGATTGAAATAATGAAGGCAATACATTATGGGGACGCTGGAAATCACAGTGGTACCAGATCATTAGCTCATAAGACTAAGGCACAAGGATATTTTTGGCCACACATGCATGATGATGCTAAGAATATTGCAACAAGATGCGAAGCATGTCAAAGATTCGGGAAATGGATACACGCGCCAGCTACGAGCTTGAATTCCATAATAAGTGTTTGGCCGTTTGCTATGTGGGGCATACACATCGTTGGACCGTTCTTGTCCGGGACAAAACAACGAAGATATCTAATAGTGGAAACAGGTTATTTCACGAAGTGGGTCGAAGCTAAAGCACTACAGCATACTCGAGATGGCGATGTATATGACATTATTCTCGATCATATCATATGCATATTTGGGATTCCATTCCAAATCGTTTCTGATAATGGAAAGCAGTTTGAATGAGAGAATGTGACAATGCTATTCAATGCATTTAAGATCCAATCAGGCAAGTCAACTCCGCTATACCCACAGAGTAATGGGCAAGCATAGGCGACGAATAAGAAAATAGCAACCACATTGAAAAAGAATCTAGAAGGTCACCACAAAGGATGGTGTGAACAAGTTCCAAATGTGCTATGGTCATATAGAATAACAAGGCGAGATGCCACATGAATATCTCCTTTCTGCTTGACATATGGAGTAGAGGAAGTATTGCCCACCGAGATAATCATCCCCACAACTAAGAGAGAGGCATGGGAAAAGGATTTAAATTCAGATTTGATGCTCGCAAAGTTGGATGACTTGGAGGAAAATAGGGAAACTGCACTTCGACATATGACGAATTATCACCAAAGATTGTCTCGGGAATATAATAAAAGAGTAAAAGAAAGAAGCTTTGTGCCAGGAGAACTAGTGCTACGAGAAATCCCACCTTATCAGAAGGGGTCAGGAGGAAAATTGGAGCCCACATGGGAAGGTCCATCTATCGTGAAGAGAGTTGTGGGTAATGGAGCCTATGAACTTGCATACTGCCAATGAAGAAACATAGATGACGAAGGAAACCTAATATATGGCTAGGTGGAAGGCAAGATCGAAGATTGGATCATCCTTGGAATCCAGTTTATATCAAAAAATATTATCCATGATTACTCAGTGTAGTATCAAATAAATAAAGAAAAAAGATATGTACTCATCAGTAAATACATAATGAAAGTATCTTTTCAAATATTCACAAAGAAAATACAAAAGGAAAAGCAAATATCTAATTGGGAAAAATAAGACCTCATCAACAGGCAAGTAAGACCTCACTAGGGGGATGATAAGACCCACAAAATAAAATAAAAACTTAAACCCTTCTCCTAGGAAGGATGGGGACTCATGGCGTGCACCTTAGTTCGCACGAAAGTGCAAGAGGCACATATGTAAGACCTAACGCACGTCATGTTGAACAACTCCCAGAGATATCAATTAGGGGCAATGATAAGACCTATCCGCTGAGGGTCCCTTTTATGATGGCCTTCGGTAAGGGGTGCAGAAATAAGATCAGGGCGCCGACGTATTCGGTTGAGCTACGGGTGCCTGGGATGTCTGGAGCGTTACCGGCCATTACCGTATGGGAAGTCCTAGCTACGATGCATTCGGTCCCCAAGAAACCCCACCTAGGGTGTGACTTCGTAACCATAAGCCATATCGGCGAAGGGATAAGAAGTCATGAAACAACTGATTGTTGTAATAACCGGATGGGAAAAGCTCAACATGCATGTTAGGGGTAACTTCCTTGAAGGGGCAGTCAGGGGGAATATAAAGGGACGACACCCTCCAGATTAGGGAGATGTGTGACCAAACAGACGACAATATCATGGGGCTATTATTCACGGGAATAACTAGGCCTGTCGTATTGTTGCGAAATAACATGACGAGGTAAGAACACAAACGCTAAGACGAGGTTGATGGATCATTATTCGTAAGAATAATGAGTTCCTGAAACTTCGTCGAGAAAACTAAGACCTTGGAAAAATAGGGTGAGGCGCAATAAGACCTCGCAATAAAAATTCATAACTATCGACAAGAAGAAATAAAAGAAAAACCAAAACAAGAGGCAAGATTTAAAATAACGAAAAATGAGTGCAAGAGGCAAATTACGAAACAAAGGAAAAAAGAATTTTTTTATGAGTTGTATAATAACAATTAACATTATAGGAAAATTTCAAATGACGAAATATGAAGAACGAAAGAGAGGAACCACCTCAGACCCAAACACGAAATGCAATGGGAAAATTGAATTAAGGCAGCGAAGAAGAAAGGTAACGTACGAAGAAACCCAGGTATGCTTCGGAACTACACAAAAGAATAAAAGGCAAGTATATACTTTTAAAGTTTTTATTCTTTTGAGTATTTTCTTCACAAAGACTCTCACCTCTTGAAAGTAAAAACAAGAGGCAAGTATATACTAGACACGAGGTTAATATTTTCACTTCTAAGAGTGAGATTAGTCTCATAAGCTCTACTTTAAAAATCATGCAGGAACATAACATATTATAATATATTAAAACATCTTGGATATCAAGATACGGTCATGTGAAATATATCCTAACCATACTAATTATATTACTTCGAGTATACAACAGAAATTTTGAAACAGGTGAAGAATAACCAAAATAAAAGATCGTATTAAAAGCATGAAGAGATCTAGAATATTTTTCCCCCCAAGCTTGGGAGCGCCCAGTTCAAATGTAAGTGTTAAAGGAAGCAAAATGTCAAGAAAAAGAAGAACCTATAAGATACAAAATAAAGGATCAAGATTAAAGAGGTAGTTGCTATATGGGAATGGCACCAATAAATTCTTCTTCACTGGTGATAGCACCTTGAGATTGATCAGGAGGATTTTCCGAAGATGAAGGTTCATTAACTGTCTTCGCAGGGATAAAAGCTTTGTCTTTTGGAACTTCGACTTCAGCTTCATCATCACCATCAGTATCTTTGTCACTCTCTTCCTCGTCAGAAAGAGTTTCCTCTTCATCAGATGGTTCATCCTCGAAGAATTCTCAAAGTTCAAGAGGTTCACGAGGTAGTCCATGCTTATCACAAAAGTTGTCAAAGAGTTTCTTCTTAGAAGCTTCAGCATTTCTCCGAGTCATCTTCGCGACTTTAGCAGCATCCCTCTCCATCTTATCCATATCCTTATTCAAACCTTTAACCTCCTCTCTGAGCTTGGAAACTTCCTTGGCATAATCATTCTTCTCACGAGAAAGGTGGATAATCTGGTTATTCAAGCTTTGCACAGATTCTGCGAGAAACAAAAAATGATAAAAGGTATGGCTAGTAAATCACCGAATAAATGGAAAGGACATCTACAACATCTAAAACTACCTTCCTTTTGAAAGATAGTGGAACCCAAAGTCTTTTGAATGTCTTCATTAAAATGATCAAGCCTAAAAATCTCAAGATTCACATCTTCGAGTTGAGAACAAATCTCATGATATGAATTGTCCCATCCTTTACCATGACCATAATCCGAATTAACCTCACCAGTACGAATGACAACATGTCCTCTATTCTTGGGAAGTTCTGTAGGTTTTATACTCAAAGAAGGATTAACAGGTTTTTTACATTGAAGTTTCTCCAAGCGAGAAAGAAGAAAAGCCACTTCGTCTTTTAGACGACCATTCTCAATTTTTAGATCTTCAACTTTGTTGCGAGATTTGCGAAGATCAACCTCAGTTTTATCTTTCCTCTTGATTATGCTAGTTTTAACTTCTTCCAATCGTTTAATTAAACTTAATGATGAAGAATGAAGATTCCTTGGAGTCGTGAGAGAATTCCCAACCCCTCTTAGTAAAACCTTTAAATCCTCATTTTCTTTGTGTAAATGAAGGTTTAATTCTTCGTTATTTGTACAATCGACAGTCAAATGATCCACTTGCGAAAAAAAGAGTTTCAATCTTCTCATTCAAAATCTCATTTTCAGTCACATAACTATCAATTTGGGTTGTAAGATTCAAATTCTCTGCACGAATGTCTTCAAGAAAGTCTTTTGCTTCAATAGCATCCATTTGACGTTTCGCACATCGAGCTTGATGAGAAATAAAATAAGAATATAATGAAAGTAAATCTAAGGCAAAGAATAGGCACATAAAAGTAAGGAGTCTTACTGCGAAGTTCACCATCCTTCTTCTCCAACTTATTTGCAAAGTTCCCCTCCTCATCGAGTTCCTTCTCCAACTTTTGAATGCGAATTTTGGCCTCCTCAAGTCTTTCGCGGGATGCTCTAGTCTCCACGAGGTTAGCAAAGTGACGATTGAACTTCTGCGAAACACCGAAGGAAAATAAAATAGGAGTTCACAAAAGCAACGAAAAGGAGAAGGATAAAGTTTTACCAGAGCCATCAAAGCAGCGTGTTGACTAAGGGACAAATTTAGAGAAGCTTTTTCCATCTCAGGTTGATTTAGTGTCGTGAAGGTATCAGTGCAGAATGAGATCAAAGATCCAATAGCATGAGATTTAATGGCCTCATTCTGTTGAGATGTGGTGTAGATGTCCTTCAGAAAGTCAAGATCAAGAAGATATGTAGGATCTTCCACCTCGTAAAGCTTTCTCTTATCTTTGTTCAACTTCTTCTTATCCTTGGCGCGAGTATCTTTGGGGGGAATTTCAGGGGACTCCTCAACTTCGACAACTGGGGGAGTAAGAGGAGAAGGACGCACACCCTTCGGAAGTCCAAAAGAAATAGCATCTTGGTGAGAGCTCGTCGGTTGTTGCTTAGGAGGAGGTGGTTGGCTCGAGGCTACTTTGGAATTTTTTACCCGCATTAGCTCGGCTAGATTCAAAGTCCTACGAATAGGCTTCACAGGACCAGCAGCAGTTGGAAGATTGATAGGATCATTCTGAAAGACGCGAAGTTAGAAAATAACTCAAAGACATGAATTGCAAAGTAAAGATAGACGAGAATACCTGATTAGAAACATGAGACATCACAATACGATCACGCTTTTTATGACCCTTAGTTAACCCACAAGCGACATGAGGACCAGCAGAGTCATAATCCTGCGAAACTCAAAGTTAGAAAATAATTTGATAACAAAAGTAGCGAAGTAAAAATGACCAAATGATACCTGATCAGAAACAGGAGACTCAACAGCAGGATCCCGCTTCTTACGATCTTTAATCAAACCAGGAGTAGGAGTAGTGTACTGAAACATGAAGAGTTGGTTAAAATAACATCAACATAAAACAAAAGGTTCAGAAAGAAAAGAAAATCACCTTGAATGGCATCTCAGTCCACTGGAACTTCCAAGGATCATCAGCATCAAAGTGACTATGCTTAGTAAGGGGACAAGTACGAACACTACCATCAAGATCCATGCCCCAGATCAAGGGACCTTCGGGAACAAGAGGATACATCATCCGGCTTTCGTCATTGGACCAGCGAAGATGGTCATTATTCGCACGACCAAAGGGTTCAACGTCTTGAAGCAGATCTTTTGAAGGATCATCTAAAGTATTTTGAGTGAGTTTAATACCCCATTCTTGATATTTCCTCGTGCTCATGGTTTTGGCAGAGTAGTTAGCAACGAAAGAGTTAATGTTGTAATCCAAAGGATTATATTCCTTCGTGAACTTCGGAATCTGAGAAGGGCCACCTTTTGAACGAATCTCAAATTCATTCACTATATGAATGGTGTTTCCACTGAGTTGAAAAGCACCTCGCTGAATCTTGGTAAGAGCTTCTTAGAAGAAAGGATTTGCTGGATCATACAGAGGAAAAGGCAGACCTTCTCTCAGCTGACCTACTGTGACAATAATTCTATTGGCAGTCCATGTGTCGGATTGAATCCATCAATAGTTCAACTCCATGTTCCTTGCTGCAGTAACAAGAGGATTAACATAACAATCCACGACAGGAAAGAGAGAGAGACCTTTATGTCTAAACTCAGCTTGAAATTCTTCATAACTTTTAGACGATGTTGGTGATGGAGTTTTCTTAGGAGCCATGAATTTGAAGACTAAGGGTTCAAAAAATATTAGAAGAAGAAGAAAGTAGTGATTGGGGAAATGGTAAATCTATAAGAAAACAACAGCAGTAGCAGCAACAGAAAGGAATAAGAAGATTGAGAGAAAATAAAAGAAGTTAAGGCAGATCGAATAAGGTAGCAAGTCACCGGCTAAAGCAGGTCATAAACACGGTGGAAGAGGTGGAACTGTTATTAAACGGTTAAGGAAATAACGTGGTAACGTGGAGGCTGGAATATCGGAGACGTGGCGGTTACGAATCTTTCATGAGATTCTCTTTCCATTCTGAATCCTTGCGAATGGAATGAGAAAAGGCAAAATGTAGGTACAGAAAACCTACTCGCCACGTGGCTGAACGAGATAGCACGAAATGGACGAGTAAATCTCATTAGAAGATCTTTTAACCATCTTCGAGGGTAAATGTCATTGATAAGTCAAATCAAACTGTCAGAGCTACTTTTATGAAAATTGGATCTGCGAAGTATGAAAACTCCCTCGTAAAAATAGATCTGCGAAATAAATAGCAAGGAAGAGTTCCCCGAAATAATCAGTAGAAGAGATAAAGATACTGAATGAAGAGACAGTTAGCGAAGAAAGCCGTGTACTAGTTCCAGACGAAGATGAATTATTGAACAAGAAATCAAGACAACTGTGCCGACAAGTTACCAAAGTTATCGGTGAAAGAGAGGGGAAAACTTTATTGAAAATGAGCCGTGCGAAGTAAAAAGTAGAATCATGTGGATTGTGTGACTATCTGCGAAGTGAAAATGAGTTGTACTCCACTATTCACTTTGCCTATAAATAGGGACCATAGATCATTGCAAAGGAGGGTTGGATAATTGGTAAGGAGAGAGGTTATGTTGAGAGGAAGTAAGTTAGGGTTCTGGTAAGTTTGCATACTTGTATCATCATCATCATCATCATATTTTATAATAAGAAGAATTCGGATTTGAATTTTGGAAATATGTCTTAAAATTTGTGTAGTTTATCATTTGGGTGTGTTGCTGGATTTCCAGGAGTTACATTTACTTCATGCTAGCACTTGATCTTTTACGGGGATTGATGAATCATCTGTTTGCGGGGACTAAAAACCATCTTACATTTACCTACAAATTTTCTTGCATGAAAAGATGTTAATGAACAATGCTTCTACTGAATTAGTGAAGGACTCTATGCCTTTACAGGTATCTAATCCAAAAGATATTTTCCATGTTATGGAAGATCAAATTGTGATCAAGCTTGGGAACTTGCAGGATACCAATATAGACTCAAATGAGGTGATATTCTCAACATCTAAGATGGTTTTTGAGTTATGCTGTAACCTGGGAGGTATTGATAACAAGGAGGATTAGCAAGCAAATGCAGTAATTGAGGAAATTCTATTCAAATATAGAGACCGTTATAAAGCTCTTGCTGAAGCTAGAAAAATTGAAGACAGCTGTGAATCACAAGATGGAGAAGATGAAGCTGAAGAAGTTAATTCAAGGGAATTATGTGTGATAGATGGGGTCTAAAATAATCAGTTGGAACATACGGGGGTTAAATTCCTACAATAAGAAAATGCAGTCAGGAATTTAATTTTAATTCACAAATGTTTGGCTTGTGTGATTCAAAAAACAAAGTTGGTTAATATGTCTAGCTGGTTTGTCAGGCATCTTTGGTTTGACAGTGATTTTGGCTGGGAGTTTCTTCCGTCTCAAGGAACTGCTGGTAATAGTGGTGGGATAATGACAATTTGGGGCAACACATTATTGGAGTTGATAGACAAGAGATTGGGTCTTAATTCTATATCTTGTTTTTTCAGGTTCAGAAGCAATGGGTTCAAGTTTATACTCACTAACGCTTATTCTCCGTGTGATTACATTACAAGAGAATTGTTTTGGAATGATTTGGCTGAAATACGGCAGTGGTCTTTAGATGGTGATTTGAATGCAGTTCGTAACGAAGCTGAAAAAAACAGACCAGGAGGTGATATAAGGAATATGAATTTTCTCAATGATTTTATCATGGAGCAGGAGTTGATAGACCTTCCTCTGCACGGTGGAGCTTATACATGGAGTAACAAACAGGATGAGCCTTTGCTTTGCAGACTCGATACAATTATGGTATGTACGGGTTTTGATTCTAAATTCGCAAATGCTACTCAAACTGCTCTAGTAAGAACATTGTCAGATCATAATGCTTTTTTGCTAGATTTATTCTCAAGTGTTAAAACCAACTAAAGCTTTAAGATAGAGAACCATTGGCTTCAACACCCGGATTTTGTTAAGTTAGTGGAGAAATGGTGGAGAGATATGGAATTTGAAGGGTCTCCTGATTATATATTATTCAGAAAACTGCAAAATTTGAAGTTTTTCATAAAGAAGTGGAGTAAGGAAACGTTTGGTGGGGTGAGAAAGGAGGAGGAAGAAATTACGGAGAAGATCAAGGTCTTGAACTTGGTGGAGGAATCAACTCATCTTTCTAATGTTCAGTTGGAAGAGAGGGCGAATCTTCTTGTTAATCTTAATACAGTGAAGATAACGAGAGCTAGAATGGCTCACCAGAGAGTTAAAGTTAAGGGATTCAAAGAGGGGGGATAAAAACACAAGGTTCTTTCACAAGATTGCAAGTGCAAAAAGAAAAAGAAATTGTATTATAAACTAGAGGTGTCAGGAGTTGATGTTTTTAATCAAATGGTGATCAAGAATGAAATACAACAGTATTATACTTCTCTTTTCACTGCGAAATCTTCAGTTAACCCTTCTTTTGGTAATTTGGAGTTCAAAAGCACTGATACAGTTCAAAAAAACTGGTTAGAGAGACCATTTGAGGAGGAGGAAGTGGTAGCTTCAATAAGGAGTTGTGGAGCAAACAAAGTTTCGGGGCCAGATGGATATAACTTGGAATCCTATAAAGCATGCTGGAGTTTCTTGAAGGTGGAGGTGTTGGCAGACATTAACGAGTTTCATTGCAAAGAGAAGCTTGATTGGATGTTGAATATTGCTTTCATGAAGCTTATACCAAAGAAGGAAGACTCAGCTATAGTTAGAGACTTCAGACCTTTGAGTCTCATAAGTAGTTTCTAAACGATTATTTCCAATCTTCTTGCGGAGAGACTTAAAGAGGTGATGCCTAATCTAATTTCGAATGCTCAAGGTGCTTTCATAAAAAATAAGCAAATCCTTGAGGGAATTCTTATTGCTAATGAATGTGTTGATAGTAGATTAAGATAGAAGAAACCTGGAATTTTATGCAAGATAGATATGGAGAAGGCTTTTGAAAATGTCAATTGGCCATCCCTATTTACTATTTTGAAGAAGAATGGTTTTTGGGAGAAATGGATTAAGTGGATAGAATGGTGTGTTAAAGGAGCTCAGTTCTCTATTCTGGTGAATGACGAGGCTACAAATATTATTAGACCTTCCAAAGGAATCAGACATTATTAGACCCATTGTCACCTTTTTTATTTTTTCTAGTTGTAGAAGTGTCAATGCTGTTGGATGCAGCTGTAGCAGAAAATAGAATTAGTGGTTCCCAAGTTAGGGAGGGTGGAACCATAGTGTCTCATCTCCAATTTGCAAATGACACTATTATCATACTTAATGCGTCAATTTTGGAGGTATGAAGATTGCTAATTATCTTATTGTTATTTGAGTTGTTGACTGGGTTAAAACTGAATCTTGACAAAGCTCAATGACAAGTATAGGGGCAGATGAGTTTATTCAGGACCTAGCTATGGAGTTGGGATGTAAGATAGACTCTCTACCTATTACTTATTTGGGTATGCCTATTGGGGCTACAAAGAGAAGTGTAGCAATTTGGGATGTAGTCGTTGAAAGAATGAAAAAGAAGTTAGCTCCTTGGAAGAGAAAGTTTCTCAACAAAGAAGGAAGAGTTACTCTATTAAAAGCTCACTGGAAAGTATTGCAACTTACTTCTTGTCAGTTTATCACCTTCCTGTGTCAGTGGAGAAGAAATTAAAACAGTATTATGAGGAAGTTGTTATGGGGGGAGGATGAGTAGAAGAAAAAGATGAGTTGGGTTTCATAGAAGAAGATTTGTAAGTCTAGAAAACAGGGAGGGTTAGGCATAAGAAGTCTGCGATATATCAACAAATCCCTATTGGCAAAGTGGCATGGAAGATTTTGTAACGAGAAAGCAGCCTGGTGGAGAAAACTTATGTGAAAAAACAAAAGCATAGGAGCATTGTTTAGTTCCGATGCAAACTAAGGAGCCAGTGGGAGGAAGTATGTGGTATGATATTCTTAAAGCTAATCAAGATTTCTATAGTGTTGTGAATATGCAGGTACGGAATGGGAAGAGTACTAGATTCTATCACGATTGGTGGAGTTACAAAGGTGCGCTCAAGGATAAATATCCTAGACTATACAAGATTAGAAAACAAAAGTTTGATACTGTAGAGAAGATAAAAGGCAGTACGTGGAGTTTTGTTTTTTCAAGGGAACTTTACCCAGCTGAACGTATAGATTTGTTGGAGTTGAAGTATGATTTAAGGTCAGTGGTCCTGGTAGCAGAGGAAAAAGATTTCATTGAAGGTGAGTGCTCTTCGAAGGCGTTATATACAAAACTGACAGAGTTTGAGGAGGATTGGGACTGTTATAAAGTTGTGTCAAGCAAGATAGTTCCGCCGAAAGTGTTGTTTCTGATTTGGGTTTCAAACTCGGCAATGCTGCAGAACAGAAGAGTGGAGATTAATTCGAATCTTTGTTTAATGTGTAATAATCATGTGAAAACTCAGGATCATCTCTTCGTTCACTGTGCTATGGCAAGATTCTGTTGGGATATTTTTCTCGATTCCGTAGAGGTAAATTGGGTAAGAAGCAATAGTGTAAGGAACTGTTTTCAGAGATGGTGGATCAACAGAGTTTCAAAGAAGATTAAATTGGTTTGGCATCTAATCCCTTTCGCGATTTGCTGGGAGCTGTGGTTAGAGAGGAAAAGAAGAGTACATGGAGGTCGACCTAAGTCCAATCATGAGCTTATTTGTTCCATAAAACTAGATATACATCTTTGGAGTTCATCTTCTGATATATTTAGAGGATATTCTATGAACCAAGTTCTTTTCCACTGGGAAGACATAATGAACATGAGATAGTTTATGTCGTTGTTTAGTTGTTGGTCTTTTTGAAACCTCTGGCTTCCTCTCTTTGTAAATAACCTGTATATATCTTTTTCTTTTAATATATCATTTTTCTTTCAAAAAAAAAAATGGTAAGACTTGTATTGACGTTTGGGTAATGCTGGATTATGGTGTTCGAGAATCTTTTTTGAATGATTATGGAGTTAAAATTATAGCATTACCGATGGGAGAATGATGCATGCATATGTGTTGAGCCGCCTGGTGTATACTTTCAAGAATGGCCACTTGTTATTCAGTGATGCTCATAACCCTAAACTTTATTCTTATGATCCAATTCCAAAGCATGGAATTATTAGAGAATTGAATATTCAAAATAGTTCATTATATGGCAGCTTGGTTTCATATCAGGATGGTACTTGTTTGAAGAGAAGGTCACGGTAAGCAATATTTTGATCAAATTTTTACCATTTCCTATGTTTTTAGCCCATGGTGGGTATATCGACTTTCCGGGGGTCTCGTGAGTCCCTGTCCTCCGACTTGTTCATACAATTACGGTGCATTCCTTAACTTCAACAGAAGGTTGACTCAAACTAATTAGGGGATATTTTGATGTAACTGCCTGAAAAAAACCTTAAAAATCATGCCGGCTTGAACTGTCGGCATTGAAAACCCCATGCCGGCACCTATATATTGCTCGTTCGAAATCGGCCATGAAAGAAAAATATACTTGGAGTACTTATATACGAGGTAATGTATTCTTCCACTTGGTTTCATATGAGTTTTTCTACACAGGGTTTGAAAGAGATTTTTGGGAAAGGGCAGTTTTATACAAGATTACTAATGGGGTGTACCAAAATATTTGGGGGTGTACCAAATGTTGAATAAGACAAAACATGTTTTGCCTTTGGGATGATACACCCCTAAGCAAATTGGTACCCCTATTAGCAGCCATGGTTTCATAGGTGGACCTGCTTTTATTGGGACTTGATGCATCAGTTTTAAGTAATTTGGTTGAGTCATGTATGATGTTGAATGATCGGTACTAATTACTTCGGACTATTTTTCTTCAGAAACCCGAATTTAAATATGAGAACACTTACCCACTGTATCATTTAATTTTATAATCACAAGTCACAACTGCTCATTCCAAATGTATCAACTGATCAAGTTTTCAATTCTTGTAATGGCATTCTTTTTATGGTTATGGAACTCAAACCAAACGTATTAAACCAAGTGGGTCGCATTCTTTTTTTCCTTTTTTCTTTTAAGTTTGGCTGATAGCTCATGTACTAATGATCAAGTGGGTTGCAGTCTATACTACTGATCAAGAGTCTACTCACATGAAAAAACATCACTTAAAAGGTAAATTGATAAATTATAATGATAGAAATTTAACTAAAAAAAAAAAAAAACTAAACACATTTGATATACTTTTTTCTTAGAAGAAAAAGGGATTATTTTGATAGAAAAATGAGAGTATAATCATCACTTAAGCCAAAAACTAGTTTAATTTAGGATAGCCTCCCAATGAAATAATATACTGTTAAAAGGGGATTAAGTGGAATATATCACCATTTGATGACCACAACACGAATAGAGACTGCAAAGTTCAAATTAAGAATGAGACGGTTAATCGTCTTCTATGATCTCCCTCAAATGCTCTTGAATTCTTCTGTTACCATATCATTTTATGACAACTAGCTAGGAAAATCATTTGAAATGCGGAATATGCTTTATAACAACTGTGATCTATAATCAATGAATAAGAAGAGAACAACATTGTGCTTTTAGGTAACTGTATCATATTATTTTTCCAAAATAATGGAAGTGTAAAAAAACATAATTTGATTTTTGTTGGTACATGGTAATTAATTAATATCGAGCAACACAAATTTACTAGGACAAACATTTCAAAGAAAAAGATGTAAATGTAATTTAATTTAGATGGTGGTAGCTAGATAATCATCATTAGATTTGAAAAAAAGAGTCACCATTTGAAACAGGTTTTACCATGTGCTACTGTCTTCCTCATTTGGCTAGAGATTGTGACAAGTAATAAATTTTACTCTCAGAAGCCAACAATTACTACACAACAACAACAAGATCATCAATTAAGAAATTACTCTTACCATGAGAAAAAGAAAAAGGATGGAAACAGTGAAAGTTTAGCTGCATGCCGCAAATAGGTAGAAATGCAGCTGGTTGGCAGGTAGCCATTAGCTCCTTCTTAGTGGTTTCTCTATTATTTTAGTTTTTTGAGCCTGTACAAGTTTCCACAAACAATACTCTACATCTCAATACTTCTTAGTGGTTTCTCCAAAATTTCCAACTCTCTATCTTGTTTTTCTTTCATCAAGAAAACATGAAGTTTCAACAGACAATTCTCTCCATGTCCTTCTTACTTCTCCTACTTCCATTACTAGTTGTTGAATCCTCATCTTTCAATGACAGCAACATAACTGCAAACGGTACTTCATCACTTTCTACTTTTCTGAATGATTCTTCTTTCTCCGGCAACATTATACCAAGAGGTTCATCTATTTCTATTGTTGGGGATATTTCTTCTACCTATTGGCCTTCTTCCTCCGATAACTTTGGTTTCGGTTTCTACCAAATAGGATGTCCAAGTTCTTCACCACATTGTAATGAAAAATTTGTAGTTGGTATACGCTTTCTCAAATATCCATCCGTACCCATGGTTTGGACAATAAATCGTTACTATTATAAACCATCTTCAGTTCTCCTCACCAACGAAGGAAAGTTTGTGCTGCGGACGATGCCAGATGACAAAGAGGAGCCTTTAATACCCAACATACAAGAACCAGTGGCATATGCAAAGATGCATGAGAATGGAAATCTTGTGTTTTATGGTTCAGAATCTCAAATTCTTTGGCAAAGTTTTGACTATCCTACTTATACAATTCTTGGCGGTCAAAAGTTAAGATCCGGAGTTGATCTTATCTCTGGTGGAAGCAGATTATCAGTTCAAGAAACCAATGGTTCTGTGGCAATACATGTGCAAAGTTCAGAGAGTGTACGTGTATCTGTAATATCAGATGCACTTGAGGGTTCACTGAGGAGGCCAATATTCCTAACTTTAAACACAACTGGTGATCTATCTTGTTGGTTCTGATGGCGTAGTACTTAAATATCTTTACCGAAACAAGAAACATCAAGGAGATGATTATGTGTATAGAGCAACACTATATTCGGACGGGTATTTTGATCTGTACAAGGAAAGAATTAATGGGAATGATCATGGAAAATCTTCTATTCTATTACAATCATGGCCAATTCATCATATGAGTACTCGTGAGAAATGCCTAATCGCAGTAAAGGCATTTTTTGGTTTCGTTGGGCTTTGCATTTTGCTGGCGATTTGCTTTTCTGCCGTCAAGCGCTGTATGGGCACGCCTGAATAGGTCTCCTGTCGTGCCATAGCCGTGTTTGGACACTTCATTATGCTCAAACAACTACAAACTCGTGCCTTTCTTAAGTTAATTATTCTTAGAGGAGCTAGAGAGGTCTTTTGACTCTTTGGGGGAGTTTTTCTTCCTCAAGTCTATTAATATATTTAGAACTTATATTTATTTGATGTCCAGTAAATGCACTGTAGTATTCGTGTTTGCTTGCTGCTTGTTGTTCTTGCTTGCTGTTAAATATTTGCTGTTTGAATCTCGTTTGTAATTGCTTAATGATCCCTGTTGCTAGCTCTTTTCTGTAGCTATTTTTGTTGGTTTTGCTAGTGGTTTGAGAAGGAAACTTTGTTTTGAGCTAGTCGGTAATTTGGGTACTCGAGCAGAGTCAGCAAAAACTCTAGAAACTTAGTTCAATTAAACATTCTCGGAAGCCTCAAATCACAGCAAACTTTAGGTAATCTACCAGGCTTGGAAATATATAACAACCATTCCTGAATCATATGTTACCTAGATAGCAACCAAAAAAATGGGATTTATGTTTGAGACTCAGCAGCATCCTTATATCTCTCACTTCAGATTGTTTAGGAAAAGACTCTACCAGAGAACCTCGTCATCAAAATCTCCTACGCAACATTAATGTACATCGAATGGGCTCTAATTACTATTTGAAAGTTGATAGATTCATGTGGTCTGAATGTTGATGTAAATTACTTGAAGTGAAAATGGAACTAGTAACATAAGGTAGTTATTTTACCTCAAATAATTCCAGGGGAAGGGATTCTATGCTACGAGAAATCCCTAGCAAATATGCTATCGAATGCAAGCAACCCGTTCGGGAAGCCTCAAATTTCGTATATGAGGCTGATTTTCTAGGATATATATCTGGAGCTCCACCTAAAGCCTTCAGCGCATAAAGAAACATATAAGAGAACACTGATTAAGGATAGTATATATTGCACATTTAATTAATCAGAGAGAATGATATGTTGTCGTACGGTGGTGTCAAAGTGAAGCCATCTGGTTTTACAATACTAGGTGTGTCTAGAAAAATCTGTCTACCAAGTGCCATCCTATCACAAACAACAAATGACGAGGCAAAAACCTAAAGGAAATACTAGTTGAAACCCTGCCAATTTTGATCGGTTTTGATCATATTGCATGGATACTCCCCTCTAATAATTAGCTCAGACATGTGTACGACTAACATGAGAATGGACTAAAGCTATGGGGGAACCAGCCATTCACATGGAGGGCAAGACAATCACTAACATGGGAATGGACTAAAGCTAATGGGAAAGACAATCACTTAACGTGGCTAGCAAAGACCAAGCTGTTAAGAATATTAAGCTTTCTTTAAGCTCTAAAACAGCTACTGTCCCAGCTTACGATAACGAACAACCCTTTGGGTACTGTCCCAGCTTAGTCTTACGATATATTGTTTGCACCCCGCACGGCGTGAGCTTTTTCTCTTTCTTTTTTGCTCCTTGACACTCCGACATCCCAATCCTGGCTGGTTACCGATATGTATTTTGCCAAATTCCTTTGAAGGGCTTTGGGCTTTCATCAAGTTCAACATTTATTTTAGACTGCTGACCATAGGACACATTATATATGTACTTCAAAGAGAGAAAACCCTAATTACTTCTATCTAATTGAACAGTAAAAAAAAAAGAGAAAAAAAAAGAGGAGAAGCAAAAAACATGTCAAGCCTCCCGGACGAGCTCTGCCATGAAATCCTTCTAAGAATACCTGTGAAGTTGGCATATGCTTGTAAGTGTGTTTTCAAGACTTGGTTTGAAATAGTTTCTGATCCTAGTTTTGTTAAATCACATCTTGTTCGCACTAGTCAAAAATACAACCCCAATCTTATGCATGGAAGACATGATAATACTAAGAATATTGACTTGATTTGTGCCATAAGTTATGATTCATTAATATGGAATGGACTTGGTGATGATGTTGTCAACACCGTTGTTGAAAGGGATAACCTATTCAAGTCTTCAGATTATGTGGTTCAACTGGTCGGTTGTTGTAATGGTATGGTTTGCCTATCCATGTGTCATGGTAATAGACCTGATTTTGTTTTTGTAATTTGGAACCCAGCTACCAATGAATACAAGAAACTAATTAAATTGCACAAATTAAATCATCCACATCGTGTTGGCATGTATGCTTTTGGTTATGATCATAAAAAGGACGATTACAAGTTGGTAACTGTGGATGACTATCGCTGTCGGATCCATGTCTATACTATAGGGTCAAAAGGGTCAAATTAATGGGAGACTTTTCAATCTGACGATCGTCGGTTTCCTTATGAAAGACCCGGAGTGCTTTTTAATGGAGGACTCCATTGGTTAGGCGGAAGAATCGATGATGTCATAACCATCCTGATTTGCCTATGTATAATCTGTTTTGATATGTGTGAAAACAGATTTAACGAAATCCAATTACCAAAGGGAACTCTTGAGGGTCGCATTTATCCGTTTATGAGTGTGGGAGTCCTTGAAGGGTGCTTGTGCACACTTGCAATAGGCAATGGTTCTACTGATGTATGGGTGGTGCAGGATTATGGCGTTCAGGAATCTTGGAGTAAACATTATAGCATTACCGATGAGAGACTTATGAATCACGATAAGTTGAGCCTGGTGTATTTGTTAAAGAATGGCCACATGCTATTCAGTCTCTTTCTAAAGTTTTTTCTTTTGATCCAAAGCTTGGAAATGTTAGAGAACTGAATATTCAAATTAGTTCAATCTGTGGCAGTGAAGAGGTTTATGCTTTACTTCACGCTGGTACTTGTTCTTTTGCGGGGACCGAGGAGTTATCCGAAACAGGAAAAAGAAGAAGATTAAGATGAAATCATGAGTGTCAACTGCAAGTATTGCTACTACAATCTCTTTCTTTGATTATGCTTGTGAACTTGATTAATATGCATGCTTTGTAAAGATTCAGACTCGTATTCTCTGATTGTTTATTTCATAAAAAGTTTAATACGAGTAGTTTTTTTGATGGGTGAATTTTTATGTCTTGTTGAGTTATTTGTAAACCTCTTGATGCTTTCCAATCTCATGCTTCAGTGAAGTCCTATGTTAAAATCTCAATTCTCGATTTTTTTTTTGATAATGTATTTGTGTATCTACCACCACCAAAGTTAAACACGAATTTACAAAGCAAATTCTAATGGCTTACGGTAGAGTTATAGAAAACTTTTAAAATCAGTCAGTCAGATGTATGATCCTAGTCAGACCTCGAGTCAGACATCAGGGAAGAAAAAATAATCTGACATCTGATTCGGACCGAGTCAGATGTCGAGTCAGACTTGTATCACAAGTCAGATCCAGACAAACATGGTTTACATTAGCGAAATAAAAGACCATGCCTGCCCTTCAAAAGCCTCTAGCTAATTCTCTGCCTTTCTCTCTTTCCTCCTTCCTTCAAGGATGAGAAATGTGCGAAGGAAACCCTAATTTTCCAAATTAGCAATTGAAAGATTAATTTGATTGGGTTTGTTGTTCATCACTTCATCTCTAGTCTCCATCCATTCTCCAGCTTAGGGGCATATCATTTTTTAATTGCTTTCCTTTTCTCTTTCACTTTGTAAGAAATTAGAAGCAGCAAGAATGTCAAGCCTCCCAGAAGATCTCTACCCAGACATCCTTTCAAGGTTACCAGTGAAATCATTACTTGTATGTAAATGTGTTTGCAAGAATTGGTATGCCCTAATCTCTACCTCTGATTTTGTGAAATTTCACCTTAATCTTACTACCCAGAAAAACAACCCTAGTTTCATGCTTGAAGGTCATGACAGTAATTCACTGTACTGCATTGATTATGATTTATTGGCATCATCAGTGTCTGAAATTGAAGCTGATGCTATTGAAATGGATCACCCTTTCAAATCTTTAAATTATGGTGTTGATTTATTGGGGACATGTAATGGTCTGGTTTGGATATGGTTGTCTGAGAATGATGATGAAGATGATAGGAATCTTTTTTGTTTTTGGAACCCAGCCACAAGAGAGTATAAAGAGATACCCAACTCGCCAGTCACCAATGAATTTCGTAAATGCAGTATTTGTG
>JAJJMB010004170.1:2081912-2124740 GCA_023531105.1 Papaver atlanticum | reverse complement strand
ATGACGTTACGAGAGTATATGAGTAGAAATTCTCATTATCAGGAGACACCACCTGAGATGACATTACGAGAGTATTTGCGTAGAAATTCTCATTATCAGGAGACGTCATCTAAAATAACTCTTGGTGAATATATGCAAGGGAAACGACATTGGGATGTTCCAACGGTAAGCGAGGAATCACATCTAATGATCTACGAGAAGTATTATAAACACAGACCGCCTAGTTTGGAACAAAGATTAAGAATTCTTGAATGTGAGAAATTATATTATGATGATGAGGAGGAGAATAGTACTGACGAAGAATCTGAAATATGTAGGCATAGTGATCAGGAAACTATTAATCCAATTGAGCTTTCTAATAATGATATTATTTCTAGTTCAAATCCAAATAATTTTTATGATTATTCACCTGTTCAAAAGGACGAGGATTTGATTAGGGATACCACCGTTTTAGACGATGTAGTTTTTCCTTTTGATTACGAAGCCTATAGTGGTTTAGAGGAACGGGTTTATTATGAAAATGCTGTTTTAGAGTCTAGCGACTTAGAAACAATAGTCTTAGACAAAGAAGATAGACCCGTAGAGATGAGTAAAGATGCACTACCTGATAATAACTTAGAAGAATCAATTGACCATTTCCAAGAATCTGATGATCTAGAAATTAGGGAGATTGTGACTAGTCTATCTAGAGACACTGAAAACTCTAAGTTTGGGGGTGATTATCACTTTCCTAGTGCCTTACCTTTAACTCTCAGAAAGTCCCCTCACTTAGGACTTGATATCTGTGCCTCGACCATTTTACAAGATTACCTTCATACTCGTTTTCCCGAACCTAATGATGTCCAGGAAGAAGTTCAGTCGTTAGGAACCCATCCTATGGTTGATGTGGTTTTCCCAGGCTATGATACCCAGATTGACTTTGTTTTCCCACCAAATAGTTTTCTTCCAACTGTGGGAACGTTTATATTTCAAATGTGTCACTTATCAAGTTCTGAGACTAAGCCTAAGTAATTTAGGTTAATAGAATCGACACATTTACTTAAGAATGACCACTACTTTCATTGTGGTCAATTATGTAAGTCAAATCAGATTGACTTAGAGGATCCTCAGTTATTTAGGTTATTATTATGTGCTTCTAAGTTCCTATTTGAGTTTTTCCAGACTTTAGGACCTAATGATTCAGATCCCACCTATGAGGAAATGCAGCCAATGAAAATATTTTATCTAGACCCTTTCATAGAACCTGAACCTGAACCTGAACCGCAGTTAGCGATAGTTATCAGGGAACTAGGTAAGGTCATGCGATACTTGTTCACTTTCTTGGCTTATTGTTGTTTCCTATGGTCAGCTCAATTTGGTTTTGAAGACCCACAGTTATTCCGGACTACTGTTATACGATTCGAGGTGACTAATCCTTTCCAATGTCTGGCTGAAGACTTTAAACTTAGCACTTCTTGGGAGGTAACCCATTCTCATGCAAATGGCACACCCATTCTCATGCAACACGGTAATATCTTTCCTTAACTCTTTTGCTTCAAATGATAACAGTTTCTCCTCGTTCATGCTTTTAATTTCATCTTTAGAACATTGAGGACAATGTTAGATTTAAGTTTGGGGGTATGGGAAAAGCTTTTTAGTTGCAATAAATAAACTCCAGAGCCTAGAAATTTATGCTTATTAAGGATGGCACTAACCAATCTAAGTGGATGGAAGCATTTTGGTTTTAGGAGTTGAGGAACCAATCTGAGTAGATGGAAACATCTATAAGAGTCTATTCGTAAAAGCACAGAGCTCAGGTGTTAGAAATAACATGATAGTTTCGCCATATCTCGTTGAGTCCTTTTCACTTCTGTTTTTATTTTCATTTTTAAAAAAATATGTTTCTCTAAGTGATTAGGTGGGGCTCACGATTCAAGTTGTTACCAATGCTAGGGTGAAATAGAGTGATTGAGATAGCAAAAAAAAAAAAAAAAAAAAAAAAAAAAAAAAAAAACCCAGACCAATAGACCAATTGGAATAAATTGTAACACTTGGATAGCAATATGTGTGTGTTCTCCCTGTCTCCGTCGCCTAAACAAGCGTGGAATGCAGGATCCACGGGAATTACCATGTAATCTGCTGACAAGAAAGCATGCGCTTGGATCCACAAGATCTAATCATGTTGTTAGTTCTAAATAAATAAATAATAAATGTGTGTTCAGTAAATCGACCGCTGGTTCCCTTGTATATGCTAGACGAGTTGATCTAGAATTAGGGTTATTGACCACTGGTCCCCTTGTATATGCCAGTTGTGTTGATATTAGTCAGACCGGTATCTCAGTCCATTAGGATAGGTTCATCTTGGCGGAGGCCTTCAGACAGATATGAGAAAACACCGTTCACCTAGTCAACATCAAAACCATCTATGTTTTTCTATATCCATCTCTTAATCTTTCCATGTGATTTATTGACTCCGGATATTGATGTCCATAGTGAAACTATCTGAGTAGAGCTCTGTCACTTATATACGAATTTTAGTGCAAACTCGTATACAGCAATTGGAATTTCGCATCAGGGTACTTCCTCCCGTAATCAATAAGTATGCCAACCAAGGAGGTTCTTTAGTGCCATTTCAAGGTTCTGCGTAGATAGCTAGGGTCTGGAGTAAAGGTTTTGTGGGTACACCTCTGGTAAACCCTCCCGAGACTATAACTCGGCCACTAGGGCCACCTAGGGGTTTAAAGGCTTGTTGCACATGCTAAGTGCAATCGACGATGCCTGCGACAGTGAGTTAGGATTTCATTTTGTAGATTAAATTTGCTCGGGACTAGCAAATAATAAGTTTGGGGGTATTTGATAGACGCATTATTGTGTCTAATATGTCTCAATTGTATATATTGTTAGTGTTCGATTTTGTATTTATTTTGTTATTTTATGTCTTTGTAGGTATTTTTAGAGAAATAAGCTCTTGCGGCAAAATTGGCTCGAAAAGTGGTGTTTTACACCCCAGGATAGAGTACTAAAGGCACCCCAGAAATGCACCGGAAGCACCCCAAAAATGTGTCGAAGGAACCCCGTAAAAATTACTTTCTACGCCAAAAAATTACTATTTGCACCCCATAAGACAAGTGCTAAAGGGACACCCGTGCAGGATTAGGGGGAGGACATGTTCTTCTCAAATTCAAAAGAATATTTTTGGCGGGAAAATAAACTTATTTCTCTGTCAAATTTTCGATCGATTTTTGGACGTGATTTAGTGAGATTCAATCCCTGAAACTTAATGGGTAGACGTGATATGACCATAGAAAGCTGTTATGGGTGTCTGTTTGGATTAGAATTGGCTGTAATCATCGCATGGAGCAAAACAGAGTTACACACATTTTCACGGGATAACATGAATTACAGTGAGTTCGATGCCTGTAATGCACGAGTTTGGAGTGTGTTCGACCGTAATGGATACAAATAAGGAGATTGGACTTCTAAAAACGCGTGGAGGAGCTAAACAGAGAATGAAAATCTTGATTATTCCCGTATCATGAATAAAAGATATTGTGAATATTTCGGAATTAATGGAGGAGATTCAACGCCTGTTTTTGGTATAAATAGAGTCCCTGGGAGACTTAGAGGGGGTGTGGAGAGTTTTGGGAGCTGAGGAGAGCCAGAGAAGAAGAAATCACAAGTTGCAGAACTCAGTTTCTGCTGCTGATGATGATGATGAACGCGAAGAACATAAGACGTAACGTAACCGTCGTTCTTCAACAGTGACAGCGACAATAGGGTGAGGGTCGTAATGCGACAGTGCTAACAACACTTTATTTTTATCGTTCTCTGTAACAGCTCGGTTTGTAACAAACAAAAGTGTTACAAACCCGGTTTTTGTCAATTTTCTCCTATTTCATCATTTGTGAACCATTTTTGAGCATTAATAAAGATGAATTTTGAGCATATTTCCATGATAATGATGAGCTAATTCTCGCGTAACCAAAGGCATGGAGGAAGCTATTGTTGCATGAATAATTGGTAATTATTTTACTTTTCTCTAATTTTGCAATTTATAATTCACTCAAATTACTGCTTTGCAGAATTTTAATTATTTGCATAATTTTTCCTAATTAGTTGTGATTCAATTAGATAGGTTATGCTTTGGTTAGATAATCTATGCTTAAGGGATACAATTAATGTTTGAGAATATGCTTGATAATTTGTGAATTAAGAAAAAGAGATTTTAAAAATAATTAGAGTTTTGGAATTTTTATCATCATTTATTCATGTGTAATAGTGGAATCTAGTGTCTTGGTTATTTTCACTCTAAAAATTAAATCCTTAGTCCCAGTACCTCTTGCACCAATTGTAATATTATTGTATATTTTTATTAATTTTAAAAAAACTCGAATCTTCACAAATCTGAACGAACCCATTCTTACCACTATTTAAAATTACATCACTCATCAGTTTGATTCCCCTATAATTAGAGCAGTTCTGAATGTCTCCCTTGTTTTTAAATATCGGGACGATCACGCTTCGACGCCACTCGTCCGGCATTCGGTTTGACCGAAAGATGTTATTGAATAACTTGGTCAGCCAGGTTATCCCCTCATCTCCCAGGCATTTCCATACCTCAATCGGGATTGCATCCGGGACCAAGGCCTTCCCTAATTTGGTCCCTTTCAAGGCCTCCTTGACTTCACTCTCGTGGATGTTACCGACCCTTACCTCCTCGAACGATTCCACATTCTCGGCAGCGCCCTCAATGGTGTAGGGTTGTGTATCGCTTTATGCATTGAAAAGATTGTCGAAGTAGTCTTTCAAACGGTCCCTGATTTCAGCGTCCTCCACCAGTACTCGGTCGTCTGAAGCCTTAATACATTTTACCTGTTTAAGGTCACGGGTCTTCCGTTCGCGCAACCGTGCAATCCTATATATGTCTTGTTCTCCTTCTCTAGTGTCTAGTTTACGGTAAAAGTCCTCAAAAGCCCGACCCTTTGCCACACTTACCGCTCTTTTCGCACGACTTTTCGCTATCTTGTAATTCCGTTGATGTTCATCGGTTTCGAATGCTTGGAGCTTCCGGAAACAACTTTCTTGTATCTGATTGCTTGTTGCACTTCCTCTGACCACCACCAGGATTCTTTTGGATCCCGCTTACCACTTCCTGTTGCCTGTCCCAACACTTCCACCGCTAGCAGTCAAATCCGTTCAGCCGTTTCTTTCCATATTTGATATGGTACACCGTCCTCGCAGAGCACACCTTCCGAGAGCATTTTTTCTTTGAATGTCCGCGCGGTATCTTCCTTGAGGTTCCACCACTTAGTTCTTGGTGCATTAGCAGTTTTCTTACGCTGGTAGCGAGTCTTGATATAGAAGTCCGCTACTAAGAGTTTATGTTGGGTCACAACATCGTCTCCTAGTAAAATCTTGCAATCGAAGCATTCCGGCCTATCATCCTTCCTAGCTAGGATATAGTCGATTTGAGTCTCGTGCTTGCGGCTTTTATAAGTGATCAAATGTGAATCTATCTTCTTAAAGATAGTGTTTGCGATAAAGAGATCGTATGCCCCTGCAAAAGTCAGAAGATCCTCCCCCCCTTGGTTCAAGGTGCCGAACCCAAATCCACCATGTATCCTATCGAATCCCCTACCGCTTGAGCCAACGTGTCCGTTGAAGTCTCCTCCAATGAACAACTTATCATTTTGTGCGACTCCATTTACCATTTCGTCTAGGAGTTCCAGAAGTTTTTCTTTTCATCCTTGGTAGTACGTTCATGGGGTGCATACGCACTGATAACGCTAATGGCCACTTTGCCTAAAAAGAGTCTCACGAGGATGACCCTATCGCCTTTCCTTTTCACTTCTACCACTCTCTGCCAAGTCCTTATGAATTAGTATTCCTACTCCGTTTTTCTTCCGACTTTCGCCCAAAAAATAAAGTCTGGAGCCGGTTCCGTCCACTTCTTGAACTTTCGCGCCCGGCCATTTAGTCTCCTAAATGCACAGGATATCCACGTGCCTCTTTTGCTCCAAAGCGTCCAGCTCGGTCAGCTTCCCACGCAACAATCCCACGTTCCAGGTTCCTACACGAATCCTGGTTGAATCGACTAGCGTCCTTACCCCTCGCACCCGTCACGGTGCATGCGAGGACCCTACTATCCAATTTGTCATCACTACATCCGGGCATCGACGTAGCGGCCCTTGGTTATTTGGCACCAGACCCGGGCAGGCCGGCGCGTCACAAAAGATTTTTGAAAATTGAGTACGGGGTGACGACCCAGCCCTTACTGTGTACTTATCACCTCGCCCGAGATCCGGCTTAGCGCGTCGCTTCTGCCCGTACGCCCCCACGTTTAATTCATTAATTGTCATATTCATAAAGGTTGATTGGTTTCACAATGGCTTCGTCATTACCAAAAACCCGCTCCTTTTATCCTGGCTTGGGTACAGGCTGTCCAGGGAAAACAAACAGGCGGAGAAAAAAGTAACCGGATATTGCTTTCCAAGCCATGATGGTAACAAGTCTCCCCTCTTATTATCTTACTGGGTTTACCATAACCCGACATAGGGAAGGTGTTAGTCAGTTCCTTATGGGGTTTAGAATACCGTCATTTGGTCCTTGTCTTGTGTGGGGAGCACACCGAAAACGAGGTGACAGGGTTTGGTTCTCTAAGAACCGAGATCGAAAAGTTCTTACCTGGCATATCCATGACCATCTCTCATCATACCAAATCGTCGGATACGCCCATCCTGAAACCTACCTCTTCCACGCGTATCGCCGCCCTCCATGTCTGTCTGTTAGGGGTGTCGACCTGTTCGCATACTTGTTAGGGGGGTCGACCTGTTCGCATACTTGGTAGGGGGATCGACCTGTTCGCTTACTTGTTAGGGGGATCGACCTGTTCGCATACTTGGTAGGGGGATCGACCTGTTCGCATTCGACCTGTTCGCATACTTGGTAGGGGGGTCGACCTGTTCGCATACTTGTTAGGGAAAGTGTTAGTCAATTCCCTAGCGTCTGAGAGACTCTGGCTTGTCGTTTGCCGCATAGGGCAGAGAGCCAACAAGCGCTAAAGTCTCAAATACCACTCATACGCCAACACGTATTGTCCCCAAACAACAATTATTTCTGGTAACACTAGCAACACAAGCAAGTTAAGGCAAGGAAGCACGAGCACCAGGAACAAATCGTTCCAGGCGGACACGCTGAACGTGCAATGATCTATCCCCATCACGATAAAATTTTCGAAGATTACCTGGGCCTGTCGGCCAAGGCTATATACTCGTTGAATACATCAGTGTAGCGCGCGTGCGGCCCAAAACATCTAAGGGAATCACATTCCTGTTATTGCCTCAAACTTCCGTGGTCTAAACGGCCATAGTCCCTCTAAGAAGCTGGCTGCGGAGGGAATCCTCCGCATAGCTAGTTAGCAGGCTGAGGTCTCGTTCGTTAACGGAATTAACCATACAAATCGCTCTACCAACTAAGAACGGCCATGCACCACCACCCATCGGAGATAAATCTCGAGCAAATCTTAGTGAAGATAGTACTCAATACGATAAAAGAAGTAAGATCAGAATATCCAACTACAGAAAAAATAGTTGGATCTGGCTTTAGAATCCCAATGAAGTCTTTAAGTCGTTAACCTCCACGGTTTTGGAATAAACCCAAGTGTTAGAGCATTGCTCAGTCGAACTCGCAACCGTTGTTATCTCAAGCTTGTTTGTCAAATTTAGTTGTCAAAACCATAATTTTTGATTTCTAGTCTACTTATAGCTAAGTCTTGGATTAGGATAGAATGTGTAGTTGAGCTTTAGACTTCACGGCGTTCATCGATTGAAGACCAAGAACTACTAAGGGGAGCTCTTGGAACTTCATTAACAAAAGGTATGTGGGGACTTGAAGTCATCTATCACTCAAAAGACTATTTCTACTCTATCTTCTTTTTTAGACAAAAGTCGTATAGGTATATAGATTTCAGTTTATACACTTTTGATATTTCGAGCTGAGTTTAACTTGCTTACATATTTCTCGAAATATGTGTTGGTAAGCTTTCAATTTAACAAAGTTCATCTTATATTCTTGACAAAAGTCGAAAGATGATCTTGTGAAAATCGCCTGGTAACATCTTACATGATTTGTGTGAGACAATCATTTGATGTAGACTCGGAATGTTTCGTATTGAGTGAGACAATCACTTGAAAAAAGTAAGAGTGTTGGAAACTCTGTTGATGATTTTGTTGAGACTGATTCATCATATGAAGATCTTGACAAATCAGTCTCATTGATCACAAGAAAGTTTAGAGATTTTATTTTAAAGAGAAGTAAGCGGTTCATCAGAGATAAACCCAGGTCATCAGTTAAAACTCATGACCGTATTCCTCCAAAAAATAGGGATATTGTCGAAACTGATGATGATGATATGCCTCAGTGCTTCTAGTGTAAAGGTTTTGGTCATTTTGTTAATGAGTGTCCAAATCGTAGAAAATACACTGGGAACAAAGGTCTTGCTGCAACTCTTGATGAAATGTCTGATCATTATGATTCAAATGAAGATGAAAAATCAATTGTTACACTCCTCGGTAAAAATATTGATTTTGATAATTGTAGCAATACGTACATCAATCTTGATATTCATCCTGGAGAAACTTCTTCGAACACTCTGGAGGATAAAATGGATTTTTCCCTGTCTATTGAAAATTCTATCTCACATGTTTTAGGTACCTCAATTTGTTTAGCATCTATGGTGTCTGAACCGTCCTCCACCTTGACATGCTCTTATTGTACTTTTAAGGGTCATGAACTCCCTAAGTGTTTCAAGTACAAACATAAAGTAAGGTATGTCAACAAACTTCAACGGAGAGAAAATCGATTAGCAAACAGACTCAAACTTGTTCAGAAATCGAATTTATCTGAGGTATGTAAATTAAACTCATCTCCAAAGAAGTTAATTTCTAAAGAAAAAGTTAGACCTTTCCAGAACAGTGCCAGTTCTAAACGATCCATGAAACAGGGAACGGAGAAATCCGTACATGAATCTCATGGTGGACAAATTATTGTTCACCCCAACACAATCTAATTTTGTTGAATGTGCATCTTGTCTCTTTTTCCCGAGTTTAAAGAGACAAGGGTGTTTGCACAATCGGGCTTTATAAAAATAAAAATTTATGTTTATTTTTCTTGTTTTTTTTCTTGTCTTTTAATTTCTGTTAAGCCTTTCATATCTTCTTATGATACTGTAAAGGATTACCCTGTTTAATCACTTAAAGAAGGGTTAAACTTGTCAATTCCACCCTCTCTAGGGATGTGAGTTGCTCTACGTGAATCCTATTACTTATATAGGTTCCGTAACCCTATATTCCCTTTTCCTTCCCTGAAAACTCTTTTTTATCACTAGACTGCTTGTAAAGTCTGTTTTGTGTATTCTAATAATCCCAAAGTTGGAATGGAGACTCCAAGTATCATGTCTGTTGATGGAAAAGATGTTAATATGATTGTTAATCCATCAATCATGAAGTAAAAATATAAATCTCATATTCCTCTACAACTTTAAAGAGAAAAAGGAAGAATATGAAGAAACCAAGGGCTATCCCCTCTAATCTTTAGAAGTTTTCTGGTGTTCTTCAAGAGATGAAGGAAACAAGGAAGGAGATTCAACAAATAAAGGCTATTGTTTTAAGAACTCTTGAAATTCAGAATGTCGTGGTTCAGCATCAGTCAAGAAGTTTCGTTGGCATTGACTCCTTTTTTTATGAACCTTATGTTCCAATGGCTGTTGACGACAAGGAGTTTGGGGACGATAAAGAATTTTTTAGAGGTCTTAATGTCTAGGAAACTTCTTATGAGAATTTATTCTTATGTTTTAAGAAGGATAACTAGGGTTTGGAATAACAATTATTGTGAGTACACATAGCTATTGCCAACAATTTTTCATCTTGCAACGTTTTTAGATTTATTTATTTAAATTCTAAAGTTTATTTGGAAGATGATTTTGCAGTATAAATCTTTACTGGTTTTATATATTGCAAATAATTTTATGAGATATGTGTGCTTACGTCCATGAACTATGATTATCTTATATATGTCAAAAGTTAAGTTTATTAGTGTTTGTGCAAATATAGATGAAGAATATAATAAACTTTTGATTTTATGCAAAGATTAAGTCTATGAAATCATTATGCAAATATTGATGAAAAATAGAATGAATATTTGAATATCCCGAAGTATTGATCTTTCCTTGATCCACTTCTTTGTAAAAGTACTGTGTGGCTTCGTAAGTCTTCTTACGATGAGCATTTCCGATTAAATTAATCAATAAGGGTTCCTTTGTGGTTAATTTAATTGAGTATTTTGGATACAAATTCATGTTTCATGTATTTTGTCCAAAGAAATCCTTATTTTCTTGAAAAAGTAAGGTCGCTCTTGTTGTTCCCTTGGGAATGACATTATATGGGGGAGAGTTCTTAATTGAACATGTGCTTAATTGCCAAACCTTTGTGGGGAGTGCGGCTGTGGAATATTATAGGGGTTATCTTGTATCTTTATAAACTCCTTGATAAATGCATTTAGTTTCGGTTATATGATTGCATCTAAACAAAGTTGATATGTTCTCTTTTAGTCATGAAGTATCTCATTGAGAATTTCATTATGATCCTGCTAGTTTTCGTACTTTTGCCAATTTATATTGACAAAAAGGGGGAGACTTATTTTGTACTTCACATTACATATACATATGGTTTATAGATCATTATGTAAGGGGGAGTGGTTTTCATTGTAGATAAATTATTGACTAAGTAGGAGTGATACATGTCACCATAGTATTATTGACAAAGTTGTGATGCAATTGAACTTTGATGTTGTGTAATAATACTATGACACTGTATAACAATACGAAAACATCTTGTTTTTATACATTGTTATAGCTACGGATCTTCAACAACTATGATGCTGAGTTGAACACATTCATAATCACGGGAGTACTTGGAAGTGACGAAGATTTCGAGTAATGTTAAAGAACCAAGGAGATCAAGCATTTGGATGAGAAGCTACAAAGTTTATTTTTTGTAATCCATATGTATTGATAGTTTTGTCACTAAAATTGACAAATGGGGAGATTTTTAGAGAATTTATCGGTCTAACTTGCAAGCGTTGCTATCTCAAGCTTGTTTGTCAAGTTTAGTTATCAAAAATATAAGTCTTGATTTCTAGTCTACTTATAGCTAAGTCTCGGATTAGGATAGAATGTGTAGTTGAGCTTTAGACTTCACGGCGTTCATCGATTGAAGACGAAGAACTACTAAGGGGAGCTTGTGGAACTTCATCAACAAAAGGTATGTGGAGACTTGAACTCATATATCACTCAAAAGTATATTTCTACCTTTATCTCCTTTTTGAGACAAAAGTCGTATAGCTATATAGACTTCAATTTATACACATTTGATATTTCGAGCCGAGTTTAACTCGCTTACATATTTCTCGAAATATATGTTGGTAAGCTTTCTCTTTAACCAAGTTCTTCTTATATTCTTGACGAAAGTCAAAAGATGATCATGTGAAATTGCTTACATAATTTGTGTGAGACAGTCATTTGATGTAGACTCGGAATGTTTTGTATGGATTATTTGATCACTTGAAAATTGCTTTGAAGCTAATAGTTTGCGTGAGACGGCTATTCTCTTCTTCCAAGAATGTTTCAATGATTAAAATGGAGTTTAGAATAATTAACCATTGATTGGATATAGCACAGTATACGTACTGTTACAAATATACTCCAAGTTCGAGAACCATAAAATGCATACCCATATACGTACTGGTTTGAGAGTTGAAGTCTGGGAATTCAACTTAGTTTGGTCACGTACAACAGTATGCATACCCGTTCGCATACTGGCAAACCCAGACCAATTCCGGCTACTTAGGTATGTGTACCCGTTTGCATACTTGAGTGGGTTAAGTTATAAAATTGGTTTATTCGTGAACAGATACATTTAAATAATAAGAGATGTAATCTTTTGCAAACCGTGGCTATAATGTTCATGAATTGATTCAAGTGAATCAAAACCGATTTTGGTTCAATTGTGTCTTGTATACTTCTATGAGAATATAAACAATTGAACAACTCCATAACAAGTTTCATTTGAGTCACTTGAACTAGTTATGATTGAGATGAACAAGGTTGATAAGAAAGTGTTCATATGGCTAACTTCGGTTAACTATTGTTGAACCAACCATGTATACACGTTTAGGTACTGTAACCCATATATAAATGAAGGCACATTTCATATGTGTATAACAAGCCAAGACAATCTATCGGTTGAAAGATATTGGCTTGAATCTAATCAGGTTTTCATCTAACGGTGAATATTGAGTGCTTTAATTTGTTACCTAGGTAACATTGATTCCAAACCATGATTTGAAGACTATGTAAGGGAGAAATCTAGAAACTTGGAAACCTAATACCCACACCTCCTGTGTGATACTAGTTGCGACTAGAGTCGATTCTCCTTTGACCTTAGGTTTTCTCCAAAACCCTGTAGGTTAACGACTTGAAGACTTCATTGGGATTGTGAAGCCAGACCCCAACTATTTTCTATGTAGTTGTGTGTTATGATCTTACTTTGTTCTATCGTATTGAGTACTATCTTCTCTAAGATTTTCTCAAGATTTATCTCCGATAGGTAAGATATAAAAAGTAGTCACAAAGCTCTTCGTCTCATTCTTTGTGGTTCCACAATATCTTGTTTCGATTCCGTACGATTAAGATTATTGTGAGGTGATTGATATTATTAGGTTGTTCTTCGGGAATATAAGTCTGGTGTATCAATAGGTTCCTGTTCACCTTGATTTATCAAAAGACGGAATAAAAAACTCGTAGATATTTTTGTGGGAGACAGATTTATCTATTCCAATAGACTTTTTTGTGTGAGACAGATTTGTTTATCAAGTCTTCGACTTTGGGTCATAGCAACTCTTAGTTGTGGGTGAGACCAGCTAAGGGAATCAAGTGCGCAGAATCCGGCATGGTTCAAGAGGCGTAAAGAACGCGACGGTACCTTGATAAGTGTGAGATTGGTGAGGGCTCAACTACATTCCAGTCCGAAGTTAATTTTTAGTAGGCTAGTGTCTGTATAAGCTTAATACAGTGTGGTGTTCAAAATTGGACTAGGTCCAGGGGTTTTTCTGCATTTGCGGTTTCCTCGTTAAAAAAACTTCTAGTGTCTGTGTTATTTGTTTTCCGCATTATATATATAATACAAAAAAGAATGGGTTTTTAAGCACCGACGGCCAGATAACATTTTTAGAGACAAACGGGTGATCCAACCATCCCGATCTCATCCTAGCAATATACATCCGACGATCGTGGTGTTTGTAACCTCTTTCATTATGAACCTTAATGTATTGATCTTTAATTAATGGATCATATAACTCAGGATATTAGTTAACGGATAACATAACTCTAGATATTAATTAATGGATAATGGATAACATAACTCAAGATATTAATTAAAATATTAAATGCAGAAGCAAACAAAAAATGCTTATGCTATATATGTTACGGTTACAAACATGATAATAAGATAATTTTGGATCAGATTAAACGTAAACTGGCGATTAGGATACCTAACCGTACATTTACTCATTTTGTATAAGACATTCAGTGATATACATATGTAGACTATGTATTACTTAGATAATTTGGTTGTTATATTTTGATATATAATGATATATATTTATGGAAAATTTTACTTATGTTTGTATGAACATTATTTTAGATTAAATGAAAATATAAAACTCTCACGAATTGAACAATTAAAACGCGGGAATAAAAAAATATAACAGTCATATTAAGGAAGTGTCGTTACGGTGCGGTCGGATAATTTTGAGATAAAAAAGTTGCGTCCGACCATCCCGATCTCATCCTAGACAAAGACATCCGACGGATGTAAGATTTGTAACCTCCTTCAGTTATGGATATATTCATTGATAACCCTCATAATTAGTTGCTCACTAATTTTTTTTTGTAGTATTTTACTATGTTAGAGCACTGCTCGGTCGAACTCGCAAGCGTTGCTATCTCAAGCTTGTTTGTCAAGTTCAGTGATCAAAACTACAAGTCTTGATTTCCAGTTTACTTATAATAATGTCTCGAACTAGGATAGATTTTGTAGTTGAACTTTATACTTCACGGTGTTTATCGATTGAAGACGAAGAACTACTAAGGAGATCTTGCGGAACTTCATCAACGAAAGGTATGTGGAGACTGATACTCATCTTTCACTTAGACAGTCTATTTGTACTCTATCTCCCTTCTTGACACAAAAGTCGTATCACTATATAGTATTCGATTATACACATTTGATATTTTGAGCTAAGTTTAACTCGCTTACATATTTCTCGAAATATGCGTTGGTAAGATTTCGCTTTAACCAAGTTCATCTTATATTCTTGAAGCAAGTCAAAAGATGATCATGTGAAAATTTCCTGGTAACATCTTACATGATTTGTGTGAGACAATATTTTGATGTAGACCTGGAATATTTTGTACTGATTATTTCAATAAATTGAAAATCGTTTTGATGTTAATAGTTTGTGAAAACAACTATTGTCATCCTCTAAGAAAGTTTCAATGATTGAAATAGAGTTTAAAACACTTAACCATAATTGGATAATAGACATAGTATGCGTGCGTACTTGCATATATGGATTATACGCATACTGGCGAACTAAGTTGACGTCCGGGAACTATTGTATGCGTACCCATACGCGTACTAATTGAACTGTTGTTTTGGATGTGTGATAGTATGCGTACCCATTCGCATACTGTCAGACACAGTCCAAGTACGGCAACTTAAATATGCGTACTCGTTTTCATACTTGAATGAGTGAAGTTCTAGAATCGTTTGTATCATGAACTAATACATTTATATAATAAGGAATGCAATCTTTTGCAAATAGTGGCTATAATGTTCATGAATTGATTCAAGTGAATCAAATCAATTTTGCTTGAATTGTGTCTTGTATACTTCTACGAGAATATAAACAATTGAACAACTCTATAACTAGTTTCATTTTAGTCATTTGAACTAGTTGTGAATAAGATGAATAAGGTTAATATGAAAGTGTTCATATGGATAACTTCGATTAACTATTGTTGAGCCAACAAGGTGTAAACGTTTAGGTACGGTTACTCATATTTAAATGAAGTCACTTTTCATTTGTGTATAACAAGCTAAGTTCGATATAACGGTTGAAATTAAGATATTAGCTTGAGTCTAATCAGGTTTTTATCCAACGGTGAATATTGAATGATTTGTTACCAAAGTAACTTAGATTGCAAACCCTGATTTGAAAACTATATAAAGGAGAACTCTGGCGACCGGGAAACCTAATCCTCACACCTCATGTGTGATACTAGTTGCAACTAGAGTTGATTCTCCTTTAACCTTAGGTTTTTCACAAAACCCTGTAGGTTAACGAACTAAAGAATTCATTAGGATTGTGAAGCCAGACCCAACTATTTTCTCTATAGTTGTGTGTTCTGATCTTGCCATGTTCCATCGTATTGAGTACCATCTTCTATAAGATTTGCTCGAGATTGATCTCCGATAGGCAAGATAAAAAGAAGTCACAAACATCTTTGTCTCATCGTTTGTGATTCCACAATATCTTGTTTCGCTACCATACGGTTAAGATTACTGTGAGGTGATTGATATTTCTAGGATGTTCTTCGGGAATATAAGTCTGATATATCAATTAGTTCCTATTCACCTTGATTTATCAAAAGACAGAACAAAACTCATAGGTTTATCCGTGGGAGGCAGATTTATCTATTCAATAGACTTTTCTGTGTGAGACAAATTTGTTTACCAAGTCTTCAAATTTGGGTCGTAGCAACTCTTAGTTTTGGGTGAGACAGCTAAGGGAATCAAGTGCGCACAGTCCTGCTGGGATTCAGAGGCGTAAGGAACGCAACTGTACCTTGAATCAGTGTGAGACTAATTAGGGTTCAACTACATTCCAGTATGAAGTTAACTTGCAGTGGGCTAGTGTCTGTAGCGGCTTCCTAGTTAACAAAATTTCTGGTGTCTGTGTTATTTCTTTTCCGTATTTTATTTGTTCATATAATAGAAATATCATAGGTAATGCGTAAGATCAATCAATTAGATAATCCAACCTTTGGTTGTTGATATAAATTGATTGACACTTGAATATTGGTCTTTGGTGCCGTTCAAGTTATTTCTCATTATTCAATCGGGCTCGCAAATTCATATTTGTTTGATTGCGGTTGTATTGAGAAATTGAGATACAAACTCTTTGATATACTTTTCTTAAGATTGAGTCTAACTGTCTATTTGATTCTCTTGAAAGTATATTGAAGTTTGTCCATACAGATTGCTAATTAAGCGAAATATTGGGTGTGGTTGTTAGACCCCTGCTTTTTCATACTATTTTTATTCATTTATCATATAAATACTATTTAATTAATTGCTCACTAATTTAAAAAATTAATGTGCCAATAAAAAAATCCTTACCAATTAAACGCTACAACTATGTAAAACTCATAATATATATTCAATTTTAGACTCATATCTTTTTAAAATCGAATTTTCCCGCCTTCATCAACCTTCAAAAAATAATAATATTTAAACATTTGCGGCTACAACATGTAAAACTCTTATTTATGCCTTGAAATAAACTATTTTTCCTTAATCGACTTGCAAAGAAAAAAGAACCTTATGTTAAAAATAAGAAAAATTCATTTTCATTTAACTAAATATTTTTTTTTGGAAACAATCGAAAAATAAAAATAGATACATATAATTGAAATTTATCCAAATAATCAATCACCAAAACTTTTCACTTCGATCATAGGCCTAATTTTAATTTTAATGAAAACGAAATGTTATTTTAAAACTTATAATTGACCTAGATAGGACATGTACACTCACAAGTTTGCAGCCTTGCAAATGGGACAACAATCTAGCTTGAAATCGCATTCCTTTTAAAGCTATATACACTGACATTGAAACCTCAATCTTTACATAAAACTTCTTGACTTTTTGGCTGGTTTCCTCAATCTTTTCCTCAATCTTTTCAACTCCTGATTTGGTGTTGCAAATATCGAATATGGAAAAAGTGCAGAGTGATGTTATATTTTCAACCAGAAATGGTTGCAAATGTCGATGAAGATTCAGCATAATGGTCCGGATACAACATAAAACAGTATCAAAGACTGCCAATCTTTGGGGATTAACTAAAAAAATTATTATTTTAGGACAAAATAAAATAATTTACTTGAAATTTTATCAGAAATTATTAGTTTAATCAATTACAAGTATACTGAAATCATAATTGTTTGGATGATAAATATCTTAGATTGTCATAGGCACAAGTTCTATGGGTCAAAATAAATATTAGCATAGTTTGTAGTATTTATTGAAATTATTATGACCGAAAATTATTCTGACACATGCCGTGCTGTTACGGCACGGGTTATTCTAGTTTTCTATATAATTGAAATATTACAGGTTGTGCGCAGTTCAATCAATTATATAATCCAACCTTTGGTTGTTGATATAAATTGATTGACACTTGAACATTGGTCTTTGGTACCGTTCAAGTTATTTCTTATTATATTAATCCGGCTCACAGATTTCTATCTGTTCGATTGCAGATTGATTTGAGAAACCGAGATATAACTCTTGGATATATTTTCCTTGATTGAGTCTGACTGTCTAGTTGATTCTCTTGGAATTATATTGGAGTTAGTCCATACAGATTACCTAAATGAAATATTGGGTGTTATTGTTGTACCCCCGGTTTTTTCACCAAGGTTAAAGGAGAATCGACTCTAGTCGCACCTAGTATCACATAGGAGGTGTGGGGATTATATTTCCCAGTTTCTTGAGTTCTCCTTTATATAGTCTTAAAATAATGGTTTGCTTAAATAACTTAGAAACACAGAATTCATTATTCACCGTTAGATTAAATCCTGATTTAAGATGCAAGCTAAGTTTTATTTGAGACCAAAGCAATATCTCTCCACCGTTGGCTTGTCACACAAAAATGAAATATACTTCATTTAAATATGGGTAACCGTACCTAAACGTGTACATTCGGTTGGTTCAACAATAGTTAACCAAAGTTAGCCATATGAACACTTTTGTCTAATCCACATTCATCTAACACATCTAGATCACTCGATAATCAAAGGATATAATTGTGTTCTTCATAAAGTTGTTCAATTGTTAATAATCACATAGAAGTACATATGATCCAATTGAAGCAAAATCGGATTGATTCATAAGTACAAGAATCAATTCATGAACATTAAGCCACGGTTTACGAAGATTGCATTCCTTATTATATAAATGTATTTGTTCATGAGTATGTGAACATACTTTCCCGATTTTATAACTTGAACCACTCAAGTATGTAGACGGGTACGCATACTATCGTTCCGGACCCAACTCAGGTAAAACTGTTTGCGAACGGGTACGCATACTTGGTTCCCGGACTTCCACTGTTGAAATCGTTTGCGAACAGGTACGCACACTTGGTTTCTGGACCTGAATCTTACCAACACAGTTTGTATATTATGTACGCATACTGTGATATCTTTCCAGACAAGGCTTTTAGCTCTAAACTCCCATTTCAATCATTGATAAAAACTTAGAAGATGAAAATGACTGTCTCACACCAAACATGAGCTAATAAGCAATTTCCAAGTGATCGAATGATCAATACGAAACTTTCCAAGTCGATATCAAATGACTGTCTCACACAAATCATGTAAGATGTTTCCAGGCAATTTTCACATAATCATCTTTTGACATGAAGTCAAGAATGATGATGAATATAGCTAAGACAGAAAGCTATCAACACATATTTCGAGAAATAGATAAAATAGTTAAACTCAGCTCGAAATATCAAATGTGTATGATATGAAAGACTATATCATATATGACTTGTCTCAATAGGAGATATGTAAGAATAAAATAGATTTCTGAGTGATAGATAAGTTTTAGTCTCCACATACCTTTTGTTGATGAATTTCCTACGAGTTCTTCAGTAGATCTTCGTCTTCAGTTGTAAGCGCCACGAAGTCTAAAGATCAACTACACCATCTATCCTAGTCCGAAACACCTATTGGTAGACTAGAAATCAAGACTATATATAATTTTGATCAACTAAACTTGAAAAACAAGCTTGAGATAGCAACACTTTCTAGTTCGACCACTTTGTAACATTTAGGAGGGTGGTTATAGAGCCTATCATTTGATATTGTTGCATGGCATAGATGGTGCTTTGATCTTTCCTTGGTTGATGTTTGGTTTCACATTACGCGATGTTTCCAGAAAAGTGTTAATCACGTATTGCAGGGTATGATCCGTGTGTGACTCTTGGACACAATAGGTAATCTTTTTAACCGCTTCTTCTAATTCGGCGAAGGTTTGACATCTAAAGTTTATTAGGTTTCTTTTGAAGGCGAATATCATTCCTCGTACACATATTTATACCAGTGTTTTTTCCTTAATGTCTTCATGAAATCTAAAGCAAAGTGTCAGAATCGAGAAATGAACTTTCCTATTTCTTTGCCTATTCGCTAATTGCATTTGCTCCAATCTAACGACGTGATCTTCCTCTTAGCTGAGTAGAACTCTCTCAAGAATAGCGTGGACATGATTGACCATGATTTTACGCTTTCTTCACTCAAGTTATCGTACCAAGAGAATGTCGTGCCTGTGAGTGGCTTGGGGAATTCCCTGAGACACAGTCTTTCGTCAAAGGACTTGTCGTTCATTGCTGCCAAGAATCGACTGAGATGTTCACGCGTGTTTCATTTTCCGCCGTACATTTTGAACTTTGGCGAGTAATAATCTTTTGGGTATTGGTGCGTGTTGATATTTGATGGGTAGCGGCCGAGTATAGAGACATGATTTTATTTTCTTGTCATCGTGGATTTAGTTTCTTTGCGTTATTCTTTTCTTACCGTCTACTTGGGGATATATTAATATTATTTTATGTCTTACTCCATCCAGTCCCTCAATATCAGCTTTATTCGGGAGCGTTCTTCCAGCTCTTTCTGTCCGTCCTTCAGGGATGACGAGCTTGGTATCTCAGTTATTCGTCGTATATCTGTTTCCCGTGTTGATTTTGATTCCTCGGTATGAACCTTATTTGTTACAGGGTAAGGGATTGTATCTTGGGTTGTAGCTTACTCTTCGCTATTCTCGTTTTCCTCTTCTATTGTTACTCTATCGAGGTTAATTAGTCGGTCGGATAATCGGTCCCTTGATATGCTCATACTGGTACTTTTCTGGTGCGTCATAGTGGACTAGAGACGAGCCTCCGGGTGTGGTCGCCAAATGTTGAGGGGTGAATTTAATCTTTGTTCTACAAGTCCTAGTCATACCTAATGACACACTTTCTAGGAATAGAATAAGAGATAACTTTCCTTCCATTGTACTATGTACCTCTTTATATAGTAAGAAAAACAACCCCAATCTAATGCTTGGAAGATACGACACTAGTAGGTGTATTGACTTACTTTTCTCTATAGGTTATAATTCATGTATACTGGATGGACTTGATCATGTTGTTGTCAACACCGTTGTTGAAATGGATTTCCCATTAAAATTGTCGGGATATGTTGTTCAACTTGTTGGTTCCTATAATTGTATGGCTTGCCTAATTTTGCATCATGGTGATAAAACTGGATTATTTTGTGTAATTTGGAACCCATCTACTAATGAACACAAGAAAATAATTGAGCTGCAGAAAGCAGGGGATCTGTGCCATTGTGGCTTTGCTTTTGGTTATGATCGTGATACTGACGATCATAAGCTGATAATTGTGGATACCTCTTCTTTGAGTAGTTCAATCTCTTTAATCCATGTTTACATTATAGGGTTAAATTTGTTTATAAGCTTGGTGGATACCCGTTCATAGACCTTGTGCAGGGTCTCGGGGTTAAGCTTTCGGGTGGCGCTGGATGGGTGTCTCCGCGCTTACATGTATCATCAGTTCACCCTTTGCGGGCGGAAACGTTCGCATTAAGGGTCATGCCTTGGAGTCTCCAAGCGATGGGATGCATTCATTAATCCCTGACGGTTTGAATCGGTTGGTTGTAGGTAGGTCTACTGCCTACGTGGCGGCTCTCTAGGGATGTCTTCACAATGTTGAGTGTTGTTTGTTTTTTGCAGGCTCTACGAGTGATTCCGTGTCTTCTTCTGATTCATCGTCTTCCCATCCGGGGTCTTGCGATCGTCTTGTTGAGTCCCCTATTTCTGAGGTTGGTTCTCTGTCTTTTTCTTTTTTTTTTCGTCGCTCGCCCTTGTATATGATGTTAGCATTTTACTGATTAATCGTTGCCATACCGTGTCCTTATTAGAGCATTGAAAATATGCGTAAAGAAAATTAGAAACCCGAGAGTTCTGGGTTTGAAGGTTGGAGGCGCGTGAATCCCAATAGTGATGGGTCGGAAAATCGTGCTAAGTTGGATGGAGGCGTCCCTTTGTTGGTTGACCCCTTGGAAAGGCTAGCCAAATCGTCCGACCCACTGTCTATTCCTGAGGACCCTAAATTTTTCTGTCCGAAAGTGGTGGATGCCATTGATGCTGGTGTAGACCCTACTACTTATATGTGAGTCCATGGTTTTTGGTACCCGCTGCCTTTGATGCCACTTATAGGGATATTGTGGAGCGTGGCGGTGGTCATATGGTGAAGGAGGGTCTTCTTTATATGAATATTTTGTGCTATATGAACAAAAATGTTCCTGAGGTGGCCGATCAGCTTACCTGCCTAGAGGACGGTCTTATTGGGGAGGGCGAATTGCAGAGCTGGAAAGTTATTATTCGCTCAGCCATTATCTTTGGTTTTCCTGTAGGTTGGTTGGATGAATTACTAAAGAAAGTGAAATGTCGCAATGATCCACGCGTGCACCTCCCATACCAGATTGCTCGGTTGGAGGAATAATTGGTTCGGCTTTCCAAGGCATTGTCTGAGAAGAAATTGGCGTTGTAGCCACTACGACTGACGCGTCTAAGCAATCAGAGAACGCGGAAGAGGCGGTTCTTGTGGAGCTCGAAAAGAAAAAACGAGAGTGGGTCGCGTCCCAGTACAATTAGTGTCTTTATTTCGTTGCTCTCATCTTTTTCTGGTTGTTGTAGTTTTTTTTTTTTTTGTCTTTCCAAATAGATATTGTGGTTGTCTGTGGTTTTCTGTTATTGGATATTGACATATATTTTCTCAATGTGTGTTATTATTATTAGTTTCTTTCTTAGATATCGTTATATTTTATCTTGTTTGTGTTAGAGCATAGTTCGGTTGAACCCACCAAGAGTTGGTATGTCAAGTTTGGTTGTCATATTGTAGTGAACCAAAATTCATTTAAAGAGTCGCTTGATTATATATGCTAGAGTCAACTTCGTATAGGTTAGCTTGAAAGTATTAGATATGAGACATTACAAGTATTACGTGAAGACTTGAAGAATGTGAAGAAGTAAGGAGATACAACGGCGACATCATCCTTCCACTTGAGGTTAGTAATATTTGACTTGAACTGTTTCATTCCCTAACGTATCTTTCAAGTCGTGCATATTGAAAACATAACTGAGAAGTTGTGAATGATTATACTCTAGTTAGACATAGTATTAAGGAATACAATACGAAGTATAATGCTTTCTTTTAAACTTCGTATATAAGACATCGACATAATCGTATGACTGCTATTGTGATTATGTATGGGTATGGGTGAAGATTTCGTCCTAGAAAACAATGTTTTTACATTCGTTTAAAGGAAGTACAATTCATAAACTTGTGTTATGAATCGAAAGGAAAATCGCTAGGCTTATTGGTTTTGTTATTCATTGCAAATTTTTTGAATTACCAATATGTGTGCTTAGTATAACCGCTCATGACTTGCTTATGTTCTTGGTAAAACTATTCACAAGGCCTGACTTTTGTATTGGTATGACTTTTATTAGTGAAACCGATCTTAAGTAATCACCTGAGATGGTATGATCGATTTGTTGTAATTTGTATGACCAACTCTAGGCAAAGGGGAAGCGATACTAGTAAGAGGTGCAACCAATCACAAGCAAAGGGGAATCGATCCTTGTAAGAGGTGAAACAAGTTTTTAGTTATTGGGAACCGATCCTATGAACATGTGCAACACGTTTTTAGTTATTAGGAACCGATCCTATGAACATGTGCACAAAATACAAGTTAGATTCCATATATATGTGGGAACCGATCCTAGTACCTAGTCAACCAAGTTTTGGTAACTAGCGTGACTAATTCTAGTACCCACATGGAGGTAGAACCGAAACTTGTTTTGGTAGAACCGTGAAACCCATGTTTGGTGATTTGATAGGATAATCAATCACATAGTTCTTGGAAGTCAGGTGAACCAATTCTAAACTTGTTTAGAAGTGTGGCAAATCGGTTCCAAGATTGTAAATATGAAAAAGGATTTACAAAGTAAAGATGTCGACATACTTTGAACACGTGTAGTAATTCTTACCTTTTATTGTTCAAAGATATTTCTTAATAGCTAAAGGAAAATCCTGGATCGAAATAAATTAAAAATCTTTTAATTAGTAATGTGCATTTACTAGTTGGAGATTTTCGGTCAATATTTTGACATTGCATTTCCAGGAATTATGAAAACCGTTTTTTCCCTTATTGCATATCTTTGAGAATATTCGATTATGGAAATTCCTTTGTGTCACAACTTCCTTGGTCTGTAAATATTGAAGTTTGCATTTCAAGCAAACTAATCCTCAGAGCCAGCAAAACTACCTAGTTATGTTGTTACTGGTGGAGCCGCCTATTCGGAGAGGAAAGTAACCTAATTAGGCGAAATCTCTTACGACCGCTCAGTTTAAAGACTTTTTTGGGATTGAGAAGCTCTATTAGTACCGTTGGTGGGAAACTAGATAATTGCAGTTTATCTTTAGTTTTCGATTGATTTGAATGACTAACGGTTGTTGAACTTTGATTGCACCTAATTTGTTTATGCTTGAGAATATTCTCTTATGATATAAGATTCACTCAAACTAGATCGAAGTTTCGATGGGGATCTTTAGACTGTTTGTAGATCTAAAGACGTCTTGTGATAATCCATTGTTAACAGACTCCGTTCTGTGTGTGATTGATCACAAGAGATTCAAGTTGATTGTGTGCAGGTGTTTATTAAAGATCTAAGAAGATTTGAAGACGAAAAAGATTTCTGATTTGGGTTCATAATCTTTGGTGTGCACAATACTTGTTTCGGTTAAAGAGGATCCAACTATAATCGGTTTATCTTTGTGATAGATTGGATTGATTGGTTGAGTAGATCGGCATCAATACGTTTATTTGTGATTAAAAGTATTGATTGCAAAATCTTGACGATTACTTTGGTAGTTGTTATTGGATAGATTTAAGGACTTGACAAAGGAGTTTATTGGGATAAACGGAAGAGCCTTTTGTCGAACTCATATCACTTGATTGAAAAGAGTTGTTACTGAACAGATTTGTTGTTCCTTTACTGTTTGGAATACGAACCAAAGGAATTGTTCCAAGTGCGTGACTTACTGCAAGTTGGAGGCGCAGGGATACAGACGGAACTAGGTGAACTATAGGTTTAGTTGCCTGGTCTCAACTATACGAAGTTGGTCTTGATTTTCTATAGCGGCTTAATCCTGAGAGTATTCAATTCTGGACAAGGTCCCGGGGTTTTTCTGCATTTGCGGTTTCCTCATTAACAAAATCTTGCTGTGTCTTTTACTTTTCTATTTCCGCAATTATAATTATTTTATTATAATTAGAAGTAAAATACACAAACGTAAATTCCTATTTACTTGAAAGCAATCCTATTGTGTTTGGTTAAGTCCGAACCTTTTATCAAGTAAACATACTTCGTTATTGTATTGTCTCGATCTTGTATCCATAGTCAATCACACAAGTTATCTTGTTGTCGTATTGTCTCGATCTCTTATCCATAGATGATCTCACGATGTGTGAACCGATTAGTTGTATTGTCTCGACTTGGTCCATAGACAATCACTTTCGGAGAAAGGACTTATAGGTAGAAAAGTTTTAGATTGAGGTATATTTGGGTACCCTCGTCTTTTCAGTTTGGTGTCCTTTTCCTTCTTCTTTTTTGCCGGCGCTCTCGTTCTGGGCGTGGATTATGCCTTGCTTTTGTAATCTATGCTGTTGTTGTCTCTCTCCCCCCTTTGTTTTTTCGGTAAACGCGTATGTGCGTTTCCGTTGGGGTCGTCCTATGTATATGTGGTGCCTTGTGTGTAGTTTTTTTTTTTGTTCTATTGTTGGGGTGTGTCGCCCCTCGTCATTGTATCTTCTTGTGCATTCTCGCGTTATTAGTATCTTATAGTTAGTCGGCTGGGTGCGTTTTATCATCCTATAGCCTTCGATAGTCGTGGCTGATCGGGTGAACTTTCACATCCCATATCCTTTGATAGTCGTTTGCTGACCGGGTGCACTTTCACATCCCGTAGCTTTTAATAGTCGTTGGCCGACCGGGTGCACTTTCACATCCCGTAGCCTTCGGCAGTCGTGGGTCGATCGGGTATATTTTCACATCCCGTGGCCTCTTATAATAAGTAGTCGGTCTGGTGAGTTTTGTTCAGCCCGTAGTTTTAATAACCTTTAGCCCATCAGGCGCGTTTTTATGGCTTGTGGTTAGGAAACTTCGTCTTTTTTTTTTGTCTATCTTCATTTCATCATTTTTTTTATACCTCAATCAAACAATAGTGTGTATATAACAAAAAAATTATAGGAAGAAATGGTACAACTTTCCTTTATTGGTGGGTCGTTGTTGTTTGCTCGCGCGGACTAGATGTGCAAAAAGAAGAGGGTTTCATCGGGCTCGTCGTTGTCTCTTTTTTTATGGTTTACGTTTTGTTGATGATGATGATTTTTCTTTGAGGTTGTTGGCGTCAAGACTCTTTAGGGTTAGTGGCGGGGAAGAGGATTATGCTCGATCGCATGTCATGTTATTCCAATTTCCCCGGCCATGCGCTTGCGATAAAAAATGCTCTTGATGGCAAAGCATTCCGTTGTTGGATGACTTAGCCGTCGGTGGTAATGGCAGTATTTTGTGGTGCTTTTGTCCATTTGGTGGACATCTCCGATTGTTGGTGGTAGCAACATTTCCTTGTTTGTTATCAATCGTTCCAGGAGTTCGATGATTTGTTCTTGACTGCATGGCAGGGAAGGTGGGGGAGTAAAGTCCCACCTGTTCCATTTGTTTCCTATCAGGCTCCCCTTAACGTTCTGGAGCGGTTCTTTCGTTCCTTGGTTGATGTTGGGTTTCACATTACGCGATGTTTTCAGAGTGTAAATCGAGTATTTCCAGGTCTGATCCGTGTATGACTCTTCGACACAATCGGTAATCCTTTCAGCCTCTTCTACTAATTCGGCGAAAGTTTGGAATCTAAAGTTGATTATGTTTCTTTTGAAGGCGGATATTATTTCTCATATACATATTTCTACCAGTGCTTCTTCCTTAATGTCTTCATGGCAATATAGAGCAAAGTGTCGGAATCGAGAAATGAATTTTCCAATTTCTTCGCCTATTCCCTGATTGCATTTTCTCAAATCTACCGACGTGATCTTCCTCTTGGATGAATAGAAATTTCTCAAGAATAGCGTGGACATGGTTGACCATGAGTTTACGCTTTCTTCCCTCAAGTTATCATACCAAGTGAATGTCGTGCATGTGAGTGACTTTGGGAATTCCCTGAGACACGGTATTTTGTCAAAGGCCTTGTCGTTCATTGCTGCCAAGAATCCACTGAGATGTTCGCGCGCGTTCCCTTGTCTGCCGTACATTTTGAACTTTGGCGAGGCATAATGTCATGGGTATTGGTGCGTGTTGATATTTGATGGGTAGCGGCCGAGTATAGAGTCGTGATTGTGTTGTCGTCATTGTGAATTTATTCTCTTTGCGTTCTTCTTTTCTTACCCTCTCCTCGGGGATATCTTGATGTGCTTTTGTCGCTTGCTTTATCCATTCCCTCAATTCCTGCTTTCTTCGGGCGCGTTCTTCCACTCTTTTTGTATGTCCTTCAGGGATGACGAGCTTGGTATCTGACTTATTCGTCGTATATCTGTTTCCCGTGCTGATTTTTCTTCCTCGGTTTCAAGCTCATGTGTTACTGGGTACGAGACTGCATCTTGTGCTGGAGCTTCCTCTTCGCTGTTCTCGTTTTTCTTTTCTGTTATTACTTCATCGAGGTTAATGAGTCGGTCGGATAGTAGGTCCCTTGACATGCTCTTACTGGTACTTTCCTGGTGCGTCATAGTGGACTACAGACGATCCTCCGGGTGTCGTCTCCAAATGTTGAGGGGTGAATTTAATCCTAGTTCTACAAGTCCTAGTGACACCTAATGACACACTTTGTAGGAATAGAATGAGAGAGAACTTTCCCTCTATTTTACTATGTACCTCTTTATATAATCAAAAAAAAAAAAAAAAACCCAATCTAATGCTTGGAAGATACGACACTAGTAGGTGTATTGACTTACTTTTCTCTATAAGTTATGATTCATTTATACTGGATAGACTTGGTGATGATGTTGTCAACACCGTTGTTGAAATGGATTACCTATTCAAATCGTTGGAATATGTTTTTCAACAGGTTAGTTCCTGTAATGGTATGATTTGTGTAATGATCCGTCCCTCCACCAATACTGTCCCCACTTATCTACTGCAGATATCCGATATCCGGCAGTATGGGGTTTTCAACGGGCATCGCTGCGGTAATCCAGCGGAAACTTCCCGGATGGTCACCCATCCCTGGATTACTCACGCCTGAGCACGCTTAACTGCAGAGTTTTTTGCCAACTCTGGAGCCAATTGTGTTGAAAAGGCCTCGGTATAATGTAGACGTTCCTTGTCTCCTATGAGCGCAGTATCTTGCATAATCCCCTAGCATACTCTCCCACCCGAGCACAAGCGAACCATCCCTAGTTATATCCCAACTAACACCGATATTGTTCTCACTTACCCATTGCGGTCATCCAGCAGCAGCTTCCCGAGAGGTCACCCATCATGTGACTACTCCCGGCCAAGCACGCTTAACTGAGAAGTTTTTCCCACAACTCTGTTAAGTGAACCCATCATGCCTTGGTGTTAGGAAAAGACAAATCATTACCTATATTCCATTCCATTGGCAAACCACTGCCGAAATCGGGTTATTACAATACCACCACCTTAAATTGGAGCCGTCCTCGGCTCCAGAATATATATTCAAGCCCAGATCTTCGACGTTCCTTGCCCCTCATGAGAAGCACTTGGATCAACCCCGTCCAGTGTACCTTCCCACCCTCGGCAGGTGACCCATCGTCGGCTCTGATACCATTTGTAATGGCCCTTCCCTCCACCGATACTGTCTCCACTGCGTTCATTCGGCAGTGTGGGGTTTTCAACGGGCATCGCTGCGGTAATCCAGTAGCAACTTCCTGGGAGGTTACCCATCCCTGGATTACTCCCGCCTAAGCACGCTTAACTGCAGAGTTTTTTGCCAACTCTGGAGCAAATTGTGTTGAAAAGGCCTCGGTATAATATAGACGTTCCTTGTCTCCTATGAGAGCAGTATCTGCATAATCCCCTAGCATACTCTCCCACCCGAGGACAAGCGAACCATCCCTAGTTATATCCCAACTAACACCGATATTGTTCTCACTTACCCACTGCGGTTATCCAGCGGTGTGGGATTTTCACGACACTACTGCGGTCATCCAACATCAGCTTCCCGAGAGGTCACCCATCATGTGACTACTCCCAGCCAAGCACGCTTAACTAAGAAGTTTTTCCCACAACTCAGTTAAGTGAACCCATCAGGCCTCGGTGTTAGGAAAGGACAAACCATTACCTATATTCCATTCCATCGGCGAACCACTGCCGAAATCGGGGTGTTACAATTTGCCTAATTTTGCATCATGGTGATAAAAATGGATTATTTTGTGTAATTTGGAACCCAGTTACTAATGAACACAAGAAGGTAATTGAGTTGCAGAAAGCATGGGATATGGGTCATTGTGGCTTTGTTTTTGGTTATGATCGTGACACTGACGATTATAAGCTGGTAGTTGTGGATACCTGTTTGAGTAGTTATTTCTCTTTAATCCATGTATACGCTGTAGGGTCAAATTCATTTAGAAGCTTGGTGGATACCCGTTCATAGACATTGTGAAGGGTCTCGGGGTTAAGCTTCCGGGTGGCGCTGGATGGGTGTCTTCGCGCATACATGTATCATTAATTCCCCCTTTGTGGGCGAAAACCGTTCGCATTAAGGGTCAGGCCTTGGAGTCTTCAAGCGATGTGCTGCATTCATTAAGACCTTCCGGGTCGAATCAGTCGGTTGTAGGTGTGTCTACTGCCCACGTGGAGGCTCTCTTGGATTCTCCTGAAGGTGACTGTTCATTCTTTCTTCGCCATGTGTTATATTTTTATTTTGTGGCATCATTTGTTTGTGAGATCTATTTATATCCAGGGATGTCTTCAAAATGTTGAGTGTTCTTTGTTTTTTGCAGGCTCTACGAGTGATTCCGCGTCTTCTTCTGATTCATCGCCTACCATCCGAGGTATTGAGATCGTCTTGTTGAGTCCCCTATTTATGAGGTTGGTTCTCTTCTTTTTTTTTCCGTCGCTTGCCCTTGTGTATGGTGTTAGCGTTTTAATGATTAATTGTTGTCATGCCATATCCTTATTAGAGCATGGGAAATAAGCGTAAATAAAATTTGAAACCCGAGAATTCTGGGGTTGAAGGTGGGAGGCGCGTGAATCCCAATGGCGAGGGGTCGGAAAAGCGTGCTAAGTTGGATGGAGGCGGCTCTACGTTAGTTGAACCCTTGGAAAGGCAAGCCAAACCGTCCGACCCACTGTCTGTTCCTGAGGACCCTAAATTTTGCTTTCCGATAGTGGTGGATGTTGTTGATGCTGGTGTAGACCCTACTACTTATAGGTGAGTCCATGGTTTTGTGTACCCGCTGCCTTGGCTGCCATTTATAGGGATATTGTGGAGCGTGGCGGTGGTAATATGGTGAAGGAGGGTCTTCTTGATATGAAGATTTTGTGCTATATGAACAAAAATCTTCTCGAGGTGGCCGATCAGCTTACCCGCGTAGAGGACGGTCCCATTGGGGAGAGTGTATTGCAGAGCTACAAGTTACTATTCTCTCAGCCATTAGCTTCGATTTTCATATAGGTTGGTTGGATGAATTACTGAAGAAAGTGAAAAGCCGCAACGATCCACGCGTGCACCTCCCAGACCAGATTGCTCGGTTGGAGGAAGAATTGGTTCGGATTTCTAAGGCATCGTCTGGGAAGAAATTGGCGTTGTAGCCACTGCGACTAACGCGTCTAAGCAAGCGAAGTTCGCGGAAGTGGCGGTTCTTGTGGAGATCGAAAATAAAAAACAAGAGTGGGCTGCGTCCCAGTATACTTAGTGTCTTTATTCCGTTCCTCTCATCTTTTGCTGGTTGTTGTTGTTTTTTGTTTTTCTTTTCGAACAAATATTGTGGTTGTCTGTGGTTTGTGATTTTCTGTTATTGGATATTGGCATATATTTTCTCAATGTGTGTTATTATTATTATTAGTTTCTTTCTAAGATATCGTTGCATTTTATCTTTTTTGGTGTCCTTTTCCTCTTTTTTTTGCAAGCGCTCTCATTCTGGGCGCGGATTATGCCTTGCTCTTGTAATCTATACTATTGTTGTCTCTCTCCCCCACCTTCCTTTTTTGGTAAACGCGTATGTGCGTTTCCGTTGGGTCGGCCTATGTATATGTGGTGCCTTGTGTGTAGTTTTTTATTTTGTTATATTGTTGGGGCGTGTCGCCCCTCGTCATTGTATCTTCTTGTTTCTTATCTTCTAACTACATCTAGGCGAGTTCTTTGTAATATTTAGGCGGGTGGTTATAGCGCCTATCATTTGATATTGTTGCATTACGTAGCTGTGCTTTTATCTAGTGCACTCTCGCGTTATTAGTACCTTATAGTTGGTCGGCTGGGTGCGTTTTCTCATCCCATACCTTCTATAGTCGTGGCTGATCGGGTGAACTTTCACATCCCATATCCTTTGATAGTCGTTTGCTGACCGGGTGCACTTTCACATCCCGTAGCTTTTAATAGTCGTTGGCCGACCGGGTGCACTTTCACATCCCGTAGCCTTCGGCAGTCGTGGGTCGATCGGGTATATTTTCACATCCCGTGGCCTCTTATAATAAGTAGTCGGTCTGGTGAGTTTTGTTCAGCCCGTAGTTTTAATAATCTTTAGCCCATCAGGCGCGTTTTTATGGCTTGTGGTTATGAAACTTGGTTTTTTTTTTGTTTTTTTTTTGTTTTTTCGTCCATCTTCATTGCATCATTTTTTTTATACCTCAATCAAACAATAGCGTGTATATAACTAAAATATAGGCAGAAAGGGTACAACTTTCCTTTGTTGGTGGGTCGTTGTTGTTTGCTCGCGTGGACTAGATTTGCAAAAAGAAGACGGTTTCATCGGGCTCCTCGTTGTCTCTTTTTTTATGGTTTTCGTTTTGTTTGATGATGATGATTTTTCTTTGAGCTCGTTGGCGTGAAGACTCTTATGGGTTAGTGTCGGGGAAGAGGATTATGCTCGATCGCATGTCCTGTTATTCCAATTTCTCCGTCCACGCGCTTGCGATTAAAAATGCTCTTGATGACAAAGTTTTCTATTGTTCGATGACTTAGCCGTCGGTGGTAATGGCAGTATTTTGTTGCGCTTTTGTCCATTTTGTGGACATCTACGATTGTTGGTGGTAGCTCAATTTCCTTGTTTGTTATCCATCGTTCCAGCAATTTGATGATCTGTTCTTGACTGCATGGCAGGGGAGGTGGCGGATTAAAGTATCGCCTTTTCCATTTGTTTCCTATCAGGATCCTTTTAACGTTATGGAGCAGTTCCTTAATCGCCTTTCAGCCGCTTCTACTAATTCGGCGAAGGTTTGGAATCTAAAGTTGATTATGTTTCTTTTGAAGGCGGATATTATTTCTCATACACAGATTTCTACCGGTGCTTCTTCCTTAATGTCTTCATGGCAATATAGAGCAAAGTGTCGAAATCGAGAAATGCATTTTCCTATTTCTTCGCCTATTCGCTGATTGCATTTTCTCAAATCTACCGACGTGATCTTCCTCTTGGCTGAGTAGAACTTTCTCAAGAATAGCGTGGACATGGTTGAACATGAGTTTACGCTTTCTTCCCTCAAGTTATCATACGAAGTGAATGTCGTGCATGTGAGTGACTTTGGGAATTCCCTGAGACACAGTCTTTTGTCAAAGGCCTTGTTGTTCATTGCTGCCAAGAATCGGCTGAGATGTTCACGCGCGTTCCCTTGTCCGCCGTACATTTTGAACTTTGGCGAGGCATAATCTCCTGGGTACTGGTGCGTGTTGATCTTTACTGGGTAGATGCGGAGTATAGAGTCGTGATTGTCTTGTCTTGTCACTGTGGATTTATTTTCTTTGTGTTCTTCTTTTCTTACCCTTTCCTCGGGGATATCTTGATGTGCTTTTGTCGCTTGCTTCATCCATTCCCTCAATTCCTTCTTTCTTCCGGCGCGTTCTTCCATCTCTTTTTGTATGTCCTTTAGGGATGCCGAGCTTGTTATCTGACTTATTCGTCGTATATCTGTTTCCCGTGCTGATTTTTCTTCCTCGGTTTCAAGCTCACGTGTTACTGGGTACGGGACAACATCTTGTGCTGGAGCTTCCTCTTCGCTGCTCTCGTTTTTCTTTTCTATTGTTACTTCATCGAGGTTAATGAGTCGGTCAGATAATAGGTCCCTTGACATGCTCTTACTGGTACTTTCCTGGTGTGTCATAGTGGACTACAGACGAGTATCCGGGTGTGGTCGCCAAATATTGAGGGGTGAATTTAATCCTGGTTCTACAAGTCCTAGTCACACCTAATGACACACTTTGTAGGAATAGAATGAGATGGAACTTTCCCTCTATTTTACTATGTACCACTTTATATAATCAAAAAAGCAACCCCAATCTAATGCTTGGAATATACGACACTAGTAGGTGTATTGACATACTTTTCTCTATAAGTTATGATTCATGTATACTGGATGGACTTTGTGATGATGTTGTCAACACTGTTGTTGAAATGGATTACCCATTTAAATCGTTGGAATATGTTGTTCAACAGGTTGGTTCCTGTAATGGTATGGTTTGCCTAATTTTGCATCATGGTGATAAAAATGGATCATTTTGTGTAATTTGGAACCCAGTTACTAATGAACACAAGAAAGTAATTGAGTTGCAGAAAGCATGGGATATGGATCATTGTGGCTTTGCTTTTGGTTATGATCGTGATACTGACGATTATAAGCTAGTAGTTGTAGATACCTCTTTGAGTAGTTCTTTCTCTTTAATCCATGTATACACTGTAGTGTCAAATTCATATAGAAGCTTGGTGGATACATGTTCATAGACCTTGTGCAGGGTCTCGAGGTTAAGCTTCCGGGTGGCGTTGGATGGGTGTCTCCGCGCTTACATGTATCATCAGATCACCCTTTGCGGGCGAAAACCGTTCGCATTAAGGGTCAAGACTTGGAGTCTCCAAGCGATGTGCTGCATTCATTAAGCCCTTCTGGGTCGAATCGGTCGGTTGTAGGTAGGTCTACTGCCCACGTGGCGGCTCTCCTGGATTCCCCTGAAGGTGATTGTTCATTCTTTGTTCGACACGTGTTAGATTTTTATTTCGTGGCATCATTTGTTTGTGACCTCTATTTATATCCAGGGATGTCTTCACAATGTTGAGTGTTCTTTGTTTTTGGCAGGCTCTACGAGTGATTCCGTGTCTTCTTCTAATTCATCGTCTTCCCATCCGGGGTCTTGCGATCGTCTTGTTGAGTCCCCTATTTCTGAGGTTGGTTCTGTCTTTATTTTTTTTCGTCGCTCGCCCTTGTGTATGGTTTTAGCGTTTTACTTATTAATCGTTGTCATGCCGTGTCCTTATTAGAGCACGGGAAATAAGCGTAAAGAAAATTTGAAACCTGATAGTTCTGGGGATGAAGGTGGGAGGCGCGTGAATCCCAGTGGCAATGGGTCGACAAACTGTGCTAAGTTGGATGGAGGCGGCCCTGTGTTGGTTGACCCCTTGGAAAGGCAAGCCAAAACGTCCGACCTGGTGTCTGTTCTTGAGGACCCTAAATTTTTCTTTCCGACAGTGGTGGATGTCGTTGATGCTGTTGTAGACCCTACTGCTTATAAGAGAGTCCATGGTTTTGGGTACCCGCTGCCTTGGCTGCCACTTATAGGGATATTGTGGAGCATGGCGGTGGTCATATGGTTAAGGAGGGTCATCTTGATACGAAGATTTTGTGCTATATGAACAAGAATCTTCTCGAGCTGGCCGATCATCTTACCGGCGTAAAGGACGGTCCCATTGGGGAGAGCGTATTGCAGAGATGGAGAGCTGCTATTCGTTCAGCTATTAGCTTCGATTTTCCTGTAGGTTGGTTGGATGAATTACTGAAGAAAGTGAAAAGCCGCAACGATCCGCGCGTGCACATCCCAAAACATATTTCTCGGTTGGAGGAAAAATTGGTTCGGCTATCCAAGGCATCGTCTGAGAAGAAATTGGCGCTGAACTAGCTCTTTGTGAGCGTAGTCACTAGGATTGACACGTCTAAGCAAGTGGAGGTCGCAGAGGAGGCGGCTCGTCTGGAGCTCGAAAAGAAAAAACAAGAGTGGGACGCATTCCAGTCCACTTAGTGTCTTTATTCCGTTCCTCTCTTTTTTTGCTGTTTTTTTTTTTTTTTCCCAAATAGATATTGTGGTTATCTGTGTGTTGTGATTTTCTGTTGTTGGATATCGGAAGATATTTGCTCGTTGTGTGTTATTATTATTATTAGTTGCTTTCTTATATATCGTTGCATTCTATCTTGTTTGGTGTCCTTTTTCTTTTTTTTTTGCAGGCGCTCGCTTTCTGGGCGCGGATTGTTTCCTGTAGACTTTTAATTTGTCTTGTCGAATTGTGTTATTTGTTGTGTGATTTTTTATGTGTTGTTGAGTTATAAGTAAAACTTGTTTTGTGTTATTCTTATTGATTTCCGATTTCATATTAGTTTTTCATGATTCTCATTAGTACAAAAAGGATTTTTTTATAGTGCGTTAAAATTGAGTTTCCATCTCACATGAGTGCATGTAATGATTTCAATAAAGCCCCTTATTGCATATTAGCATATTATAGGTTTTAATGGAACTGCTACAACCTAACTACCTAAGTACCCAACTACCACCACCAACAACATAAGCAGTTTGCGTAAACAAGATGACTAACCCATTCATTGCATATTTGCAAGGCTTTATTAAGCAAATTCTATGGCTTAAAGAATAAGAGAGTTGGTTTCTTACAAGTTTCTATACAGGCCGTACCAAACTTTTAGAGGCCCTAGACGAAAACCGAAATGGGGGCCTTATATGAAAAATTCGGATTGTTTAAAACAAATACATAACATAAGTAATACAAAATAAAAAAATTGCAAATAGAAAAAACTAAATAAAAGTAGTTAATCTACTTAAAATCAACATTCCTGGCCTCCTTGATGCAAATCCATCGATTATTTCATCGTATCCATATTGTTTAGCATATCGACCTCGACTGATAACATTGCTATGTTATTAAAAAAAAAATTGACATTGTCGAACGAAAGTAAGACTTGATCAACTTGTTAATGAAGTTCAACATTTCGATTTCTTTTTCAGATTCTTCTGCAAATAATTTTTTAGAACTTTCATCTCGGTATACAAATCACGCCTATCAATATTGGAACTCATGCCATGCTTTAGATAATTTTGAAGTTTGATACAAAATGCCTTTAAAGTGCCAGTTAGCTATAACTTGGATACTAATTTGGCCGACAATTTATTGAGCGAAAATATCAAGAAAGTTGATTAATAAGAAACTCAAAGATTTTGTATAATTTACACGGTAGTAGTTTTATTTATATCTGATTGGCAAAATACACATTAATTAATATATATACAGAAAAAAAAAAAGAAAAAAAAAAAGACAAAAGAAAAAATTGGGGCCCTGACAAGCCAAAAAACAAAGAGTAACCGGCCGAAAGAATATAGGCCTCCTTCACCACTCCACTAGTGGCTCGGCTTGGTCTCGATTCCGTCTTTTATTATATAAGCAAGCGAGTAAGTCAACAACCTTGCTTGTGAGAGTCAGACATAATTTATTTTTTTCCTATGATTCCCCCTAGACAGACAGATGTAGGAGTTGTTTGAAATGCTCGTTGGAATTGATCTACTATTGGGTTGGAAAAATCTCTGGGCGAACCTATCCTGAAACTTTAGGACAAATCCATTTTTGGATCACTTCTTTCGGGGTTAATTCAACCTTCTTTCCAATGCATTTCTTAGGTCTTTCAGGTATGCCATGTCGTATTCCAGTCTCAATTGGCTTATTCGATGCGAACTCTCTTCATTTTTGAGTTAATCCGATCGAGTTCACCTCTTTCTTTATTTTCTTTTCTATTAGCTTCTTTCTTCCAACGTCCAACGGGGTCACTTCGCTCGCCTATCTTCTGTCTAACACAAAGAAGATACAATTCACTCAACGATTGCCTTTGGGTTCCGAACTCAATGCGGGCAAGGAGCGTTCTTCTTTGCGAGGTCTCGATCATTTACATGGACTCGCTTGCTTATATATAATAAAAGACGGGATTGAGACCAAGCCGAGCCACCAGCGGAGTGGTGAAGGAGGCCTATATTCTTTTGACCGGTTACTCTTTGGTTTTTGGCTCGCAATAAAGCTAAGGTCCTAATCGAGCTTACTTCTATAAGTAGGTAGAGTGAAGTTCAAGTTCCATAGGTTCTGAAAGAAAGGACGTTTAATAGATGGAACAACTCACCATGGAAGACAGAAGCATAGCATTTCTCGTTTTAGCAGAGACCTCATTTTGGGCCCTGTCATTTGGGGGCCTTAGGCGGCTGCCTATGTGGACTAAGCACTAGGTACGGCCCTAAATTACAGGGTTTTGAACATATTTTTGGGAAATGGTAGTTTTATAGGTGGAGCTGCTTTTATTAGGACTTGATGCAGCTACGTTTTGTAGTGTATTTCTTTTTGGGATTGTAATCAGTATCCCACTTTAAGTTATTTGGCTGAGTCATGTATGATGGTGAATGATTTGTACTACATTACTTCATAGTTCATGGACTAATTTTCTTCAGAAACCCAAATTTAAATACGAAAACACTTGCCCACAGTATCAACTGATCAAGTTTTCAATTCTTGTAATGAATACCAGCATTCTTTTTATGGCAAGGAAAACTCAGTTGTGCTAATTTTACATCTTTACACAACAAACCAAATGTATGAAAGAATGTAGGTTGCACTCTTTTTTCTTTTTTACTTTTTTACTTTTAAGTTTGGCTGATAGCTCATGTACTACTGATCAAGAGTCCAATTGCATGAAAAAACATCACTTAAGAGGTATATTGATAGATAATAATGATAGAAATTTAACAAAAAAAACATTTGATGTACTTTTCTTTTAGATGAGAAAAGGATTATATTGATAGAAAAAAGAGAACATTACCATCCCTTTAGCCAAAAGCTAGTTTACAATAAGCCTCCCAATGAAATAATACACTGTAAACAGGGGTTTGAGTGGAATGTATTACCATCTGATGACTAGAATACCAAATCAAGAATGAGATCATTTGAAATGCTCTTGAATCCCTCTCTTTCCATATTGCTTTATGGCAACAAGGAAAAACATTTGAAATACAAAATTTACTTTATGACAATTGTGATTTACAATCAATTAATAAAAACAGAGCTTCATTGTGCTCCTAGATAAGTGTGTCATATCATTTTTTCCAAAATAAAGGTGCATGGTAATTACTATAGATCAACACAAATTTATTAGAATTTCAAATTTTGAGATGCCAAAATACAAACACAAAGGACAACATTATAAATGAAAATGGTATAAATGTAGTAGTGGTAGCTAGGCCTGGGTAGCTGGATTATCGTCATCAGATTTTACCAAGAAAAAAAAAACATTAAAGTTTTACCATGTGCTACTATCTTCCTTATTTGGCTAGAGACAGTGACGAAAAACAAACATTCATTACCGCGAAGCCAACTCAAAAAAACCTTAGAGTGTGTTTGTTTTTGTTGATTCGGCATCTGAACCTGACTCGGTTCTTGACTCAGCTCGAATCAGATGTCAGATCGTTTGTTTTATATTTTGAGTCAGACCTAATAATAAAATATCCCTGATTCATAGGAACATACCACCGATTCATATTTTTGAGTCAGATCTAATTCAAAAAACAAACATATTGAGTCAGATCCAGATGAGTCTGGTAATTTCAGTCAGATCCAAGCGAATCAGATCCTACGAGTCAGGTGAGTCAGGAGAAAACAAACAAGGTGTTAGTGTAACTTTTCAGTGGCCTTGTATAAATTTCCACTTCTCTACTTCTACATGGTACTTGCACTCCAAAATTTCTCTTTCTCTCTATCTTGTTCTCTTTCATCAAGGAAAACATGAAGTTTCAACAGATAATTCTCTCAATGTCCTTCTTACTTCTCCTACTTCCATTACTAGTTGTTGAATCCTCATCTTTGAATGACAGAGACGTAATAAGAGGCACTTGTACTTCTCAGAGTTATACTTCTGTCGTTCCTACTGCTCTGAAGGATACTCTTTTAGTCGGCAAAAACATTATAACAAGAGGAGGTCCATCTATTTCTATTGTTGGGGATATTTGTTCTAGTTATTGGCCTTCTTCATCTGGAAACTTTGGTTTTGGTTTCTTCAAAACAGCATGTTCTTCACAAGATTGTCCTGATGAATTTGTAGTTGGTATAAGCTATTTCAAGTCTACAGTTGCAACCCTTGTTTGGTCCACTAATCGTTACTATTACAAACCATCTTCCGTTTTCCTCAACAACGAAGGAAAGTTGGTGTTCCGGATGAATGACAAAGAGCAGCCGTTAATACCCAACATACAAGAACCAGTGTCATTTGCAATGATGCATGAGAATGGAAATTTTGTGCTTTATGGTTTAGAAGGTGAAATTGTTTGGCAAAGTTTCGATTATCCGACTCACACTATTCTCGGGGGTCAAAAATTAAGATCTGGGGTTGATCTTATCTCTGGGGAAAGGAGATTATCAGTTCAAGACACCAAAGGTTTAGTGGCAATACATGAGCAAAGTTCAGTATCTGTGGTATCTGATGCACTTAAGGGTTCACTAAGGAGGCCAGTATTCCTAAGTTTAAGCACTACTGGTGATCTATATCTTGTCGGTTCTGATGGCGTCGTTCTTAAATATCTTCACCGAAACAAGAATCAACAACGAAGGCAACATGAAGGAGGAAATGTTACGAAGGAGGATGATCATTTGTATATAGCAACACTACATTCACAAGGGCGTTTTATTCTGTACAAGGAAAGTTTCGATGGAAGTACTAGTGATAATTCTTTAATTGCAATACAATCATGGCCAATTTATCAGAAGAGCACTCCTGTGATATTCCTGACCTCAATGAAGCATTTCTTTGCTTTTGTTGGGCTTTGCGTGTTGCTTCGGAAGCTGTTTTCTGTTGCCAAGGCTGCTGCATGGAAACGGATGAACAGGTCTCCTCCTGTAGCCAAAACCGTATGATCGTGTCTCTCTTAAGTCTTAAGCTAATGGATTTCAATCTATGATTTTAGAGGAGCTAGCTACCAGAGAGGTCTTTGGACACTTTGGGGGAGTTTTTCTTCCTTGAGTCTATTATGAATCTATGATATTTAGCACTTATATTTATAGTTAAGCATGTGTTTCATTTTCAGTAAATGCACTGTAGTTATCCGTATTTGTTTGCTGCTTGTTGCAAGTAAATACTTGATGCTTCTTGCTCGTTTGCTGGTAAATATTTGCTGCTTGGAACTCGTATGTTATTGCTTAATGAATCTGCTAGCTCTTTTATGCAGCTGTTTTAAATTGGTTGGTTTTATCAGCAACTTTTACTCAACTCAGTTAATTTGGTAGTTTTTTCATCACATTCCTAAATAGTTGGTTGTGATGCTCTTAAATCAAAATTGATCAAGCAAAAAATTTAGTGTCCCATATAGCAAGTTCTACTATAAAGATGAACCCCGATCGTGTGCTTCGAAGATATGATAGTAGCAGTAATTCTCTCGACTTAATTTGCTCCATGAGTTATGATTCATTAATATTGGATGGGCTTGGTGATGATGAGTTATGATTCATTAATCTGGCTGAGTCATTACTTCATGGACTATTTGAAAACACTTACCCACAGTATCATTTAATTTATAATCACAAGTCACAACTGCTCATTCCACATGTATCAACTGATCAAGTTTTTAATTCTTGTAATGAATACATGCATTCTTTTTATGGCAAGGAAAACTCAGTTGTGCTAATTTGAAATTTTTACTCAACAAACCAAATGTATGAAAGCAAGTGGGTTGCACTCTTTTTTCTTTTTTTCTTTTGAGTTTGGCTGATAGCTCATGTATTATTATTGATCAAGTGGGTTGCAGTCTATATACTCCAATTGCATGAAAAAACATCACTTAAAAGGTATATTGATAGATATTTAACAATGCTCTTGAATTCCTCTCTTTCCGTAATGCTTTTTGACAACTGGGAAAAACATTTGAAATACAAAATATACTGATTTACAATCAACGAATAAAAAAGAACTACGTTTTGCTCTTAGATAAGTGTCTCATATAATTTTTCAACTAAAGGTGCATGGTAATTACTATATATCAACACAAGTTTATTAGAATTTCAAATTGTGAGATACCAAAATACAAACACAACATCAATAAATGAAAATGATATAAATGTAGTAGTGGTAGCTAAGCTAGGCTAGCTGGATTATCGTCAACAAATTTTACCAAGAAAAAAAAGGGTTAAAGTTTTACCATGTGCTACTATCTTCCTTATTTGGCTAGAGACAGTGACAAAAAAAACACATTCATTATCGCAAAGCCAACAATTACCACACAACAACAACCAGCGCATTAAGAAGTTACTCTTACCATGAGAGAAAAAAAGTGATGGAAAAATAGTGAAAGTTAATAGTTGCATGCTTAAATAGGTAAATATGCAGCTGCAGGTTGGCAGGTAGTCGACTTTATAGCTCCTTCTTAGTGGTTTCTCCTCTATTACTTTTGATTTTTGAGCCTGTATAAATTTTGGGATATTTTGCGTTTGGTACTAGCAGTTTAAAATCTCTCTCTCTCTCTCTCTATCTTGTTCTTCTTTCATCAAGGAAAACATGAAGTTTCAACAGATAATCATCTCAATGTCCTTCTTACTTCTACTTCCATTACTAGTTGTTGAATCCTCATCTTTCAACGACAGAAACAGTCATACTTCTGTCAGCAACAAAATGACCGATTCATCGACTTTTATTTCTCTCAAAAACACTTCTCTGGTTGGGAACATTTTAACATCAGGGTCATCTGCTATTTCTATTGTTGGGGATATTAATTCTAGTTATTGGCCTTCTTCCTCTGGTAGATTTCGTTTTGGTTTCTACAAATATGTTCTTCACAAGATGGTCCTGATGAATTTGTACTTGGTATATTCTTTTTCAAGCCTCCAGTTGCAACCCTTGTTTTGTCAACTAATCGGTACTATTATAAACCATCTTCAGTTCTCCTCACCAGTGAAGGAAAGTTGGTGCTCCGGATGAATGACAAAGAGCAGCCCTTAATACCCAACATACAAGAACCAGTGTCATATGCAGTGATGCATGAGAATGGAAATTTTGCGCTTTATGGTTCAGAATCTCAAATTGTCTGGAAAAGTTTTGATTATCCTACTCACGCCATTCTCGGAGGTCAAAAATTAAGATCTGGAGTTGATCTTATCTCTGGGGAAAGCAGATTATCAGTTCAAGACACCAATGGTTCAGTGGAAATACATGTACAAAGTTCAGAAAGTGTACGTGTATCCGTAATATCTGATGCGCTCAAGGGTTCACTAAGGAGGCCAATATTTCTAAGTCTAAGCACTACTGGTGATCTATATCTTGTTGGTTCTGATGGTGTCGTTCTTAAATATCTATATCGAAACAAGAATCAGCAACAAAGGCAACAAGACGGAGGAAGTATTGTGAAGGAGGAGGATTATTTGTATATAGCAAAACTGTTGGAAATTGTAATTTGTAATCTAGATTTGTCTAGATTAAGTCAGAGAAGTGTAGAAAACTCTACACAATGAATTACTGAAGTTGGGACAACTAAAGAGTCATTTAGTTAATCTGTTAGTAAAATAGTATAGAAAACTCTAGAATTAGCTAGAGTAGGTCGCGTCTAGAAAGTTCTATAGTGTGAACGGTTTGTAAAGTCAAATTGTTATGTAAAGAAGGCCCTAGATGGGCACAGTTGTAGTGTTCTCTAAAGTATTCCAGGTAATAAGGTAGTCGGTCTAGTAGTGCCTATAAATAGGCAGTGATACATTCATCTGTAATTGTAACGAAGCAAGAAATTAATAAGAAGTTGAGTTTTTAAAGAATTAGCCAGCTTAGCAGAAAAGCTAAGCTGGCTAGAAGAAAAGAGGGTGATGGAAGACGAGAGATATGGAGACATCATAAGAAGACAAGGTGTACGTGTCGACGCAAAGAAATGTCGGACATGAAAGAAAGGATAATTAGAGTACGAGCATGAAAAGTGAAGAATGGACGAGAAATTGGGTGAAGATCGAACTACGAAATCTAGATTACAAATTACAAATTCCAACATCCCCTCCTAATTTGTAATCTCCATTTCGTAGTTCGATCTTCACCCAATTTCTCGTCCATTCTTCACTTT
>JAJJMB010004170.1:1902855-2081812 GCA_023531105.1 Papaver atlanticum | reverse complement strand
ATTTCGTAGTTCGATCTTCACCCAATTTCTCGTCCATTCTTCACTTTTCATGCTCGTACTCTAATTTTCCTTTCTTTCATGTCCGACATTTCTTTGCGTCGACACGTACACCTTGTCTTCTTATGATGTCTCCATATCTCTCGTCTTCCATCACCCTCTTTTCTTCTAGCCAGCTTAGCTTTTCTGTTAGCTCCCAGTGGGTGCGTTCCCACCGTCTCAGCCTTTACGCGGCCTTCCTTTCGCCTTCACTCGGCTTTCCTTTAGCCTTTACTTGGTTACTTTCGCCACGAGTAGAGGATTAGAATCTCGTGACAACATGGCTTTTCTCCTGCCATGTTTGAAAGTGCTCTTCTTTGCACTTCCTACCACTTCTCTTTTTCCTTTCTTCCTTTCTAACTTTCACTTCATGGAGACGCTTTCATCATTACAACAACTTTGACATAACTTGGACTTTCTCACGAGCGATATCTTCCTATTCTCATTTGCTCATTCCATCTTTTCTTCTTTTACGTAGATATATGGGTGATAACTTTCATATGGGATCTTCACTTCACTTTCGCATTTGCTTTAAACTCCACAAGTATTTTGATTCGCGCAGCTTACACGCCCCATATGGATCGAACCTCCGCTCTGATACCACTTGTTGAGTCTAACGCGCGGAAGTTTCGATACCAAGTCTAGAAATTGAGTTGAGATTTCCGCAGAATTTGGGTACAATAATATTTCCATTAATTATGTACCAAAATCCGTTACACTAACTCTATACACTCACTCTAGACATATATTTTTCTCACAACAACAACACTCGTGCACATCAATCTAGTGCACACACTCACACCAATTGGTTAGGCGGACTCCGAGGCAATTGGTTTTATGAAGCTATAGTCGCTTTCGATATGTGTGAAAAGAGATTTGAGGAAATCAAATTACCAGGTTTAATGCATAACCATATGTCTACCATCTTCGGGTCTATGAGTGTGGGAGTCCTTGAAGGGTGCTTGTGTACGCTTGTAAATGCCAAGGCTTCTATTGACATTTGGGTGATGCAGGAATACGGTGTTCGAGAAACTTGGAGTAAACGTTATAGCATTACTGATGAGAGAATTATGAATAGCCGTAAGTTGAGGCTGGCGTATTCTTTTAAGAACGGCCACATGCTATTCAGTGCTGATCTTTGTACAATTTTATCTTATGATCCAAAGGATGGAAAGGTTAGAGAACTGAACATTCAAAATTCTTCAATTTATGTTAGTGATGAAAATAATGGTGACAGTTAGGTTTATCTACTCTCGCGGCCATCCCACTTGGTTATTTTAAAGTGTTAGCGGTTGAGCAACTGCGAGTACTACTACTACAATCTGTTTCTTCGATTATACTAGGCTGTTTGATTAAAATGTTATGTCAGATTCAGATTCGTTTTCTCGTATAGTTATTTTTGTTGGGTGATTTTTTATGTCTGTTTGAGTTATTAGTAAAACTGTTGATAGTTTCCAATCTCTTGGTTCAGTGAAGTCCCATGTTAAAATCTCATAAATTCTCAAGGAAAGCTGCGCAGAAAAGAAGAAACCATACGATTTCAAGAATGCATTTGTTTTGCCCGAGGATACTCAACCTACAGCAGTATTCATTGGAGTCAAGTCTCATAATAGTCCGGCACTCGTCGGCAGATCAGTATCGGAATCCAGTCACAAACATATGGCTGGGAAAACATGAATTGCTAGCCGTACGTAGAATGTAGATGAATTATTAGAAACTCAAGATAAATACCTTATGTTCAGTTTAAGTTTATAATTGCCTTGGTTTAAGAGATTTTTTACTTAGTCTTACACTATACTTTAGAAAAACAAATGCAAACTGCACTCTCTAAAGTTACGAAAGACTACTTACGTCTGTATACGGCTACCAAACACAACCTATGACTAATAAAGTTTTGGCATAAAATAAATTGTATTCTGCTAGGCCCTAGGTTGTACGGCGACATTTCCTAGCCATACGTATTTGATCTAGCTCGCGAGAACAGACACGTAACAATATCTACGATTCTACATCTAGACGTGCAGATATTGTGAAACCCAAACACGGATATGATATTCATTTTCAATTTAATGGTATATCGTATATGGCATATGTAACTTGGCTAGTTTGAGTCCTAGGCCATTTATTTATTTGGAGCGTGTTACTAGATCACTGAAAAAGTCATTACAAATAAATTTCACACAACTCCTTGTTCAACTATTCACCAATTACCTATTTTATCCCTGATTAATTAGCGTTAATTAATCGTATTAGATGTTAATTATGCTTTATATGTGAGGTCAACAAATGTAAATCGATCTTCAAAAACATCAAACAACTGAAAAATTTTGATTTTTTTTTCGTAAACACTAGCCAGAATCGTTTTATGTCATGCAGTAGTAAACCGTTTCTGGGTTGGTGTTTTCAAAATTTACAGAGGACTTCCATAATCGGTTGACGCATGCATAGATAAAATCTGATTCCTATAGTCGGATGTTTTGAGGTCCAACGTAAACAGATTGTTACCTTTTTCATAAGAAATTTTTTGTTCATTCATTTCATATTACTCCTTTTCGTAGGAATCACGGATGCACTTAGCATGTGCATCAAGCTTTTGAACCCCTAGGTGACCCTAATTGTCGAGTTATAGTCTCGTCATGGTTTACATAGAGATCAACCCACAAAACCTACACAAAAACTTCTAAAACCATCAATCTTCGCCAGAGGAATCCAAGTCCGATTCACCCACCATAAAGTCCGGGGCATACTCCGGAATTTCGGATATCATGAATTGATAGTTTGCATCGAATGTGAATGCTTGCCCCTTTTCCTCCAAGTAGCGTGCTTTCATGACTTCATGCTACAAAAACATAACACAAACTTACTTAGTTAGTGGTGTTTCATTGGAAGATAAAACAACATGGATTATATAAAATAATCCACAAAAATACTTACAAATTGTTCAATGGACAAGCTAAAGTGTCTAGCGTTAAAAATCCGATGTTGGATAGCTAAATAAGCAAGTATCATATTTTCGATGACTTGGTGCCTATCACGAATTTGTTGAACACTTCTTCCATTCGGATTCCCAGAATCTTTCCTATATTTGTTATATATGTTTGTCCAAAAGGTTTCAGAATCTACCCTTATGGAGGACTGATTTTTAATTCGAATTTCGGCGTACCATGCTTTGGTGATTGCCAAATCTTCGACAGAGTCAAATGATGTCATTTCTTGTATGTGGAGGTATGAAATGAGTAGTTATAGAGTATATGGAGTGAGAGGGAAAAAATGAGCAATTTTGGGGGAAATGGGGTCTAAGGATGAGGTCTCTATATATAGAGAAAGACCCCCAACGACTAGTTTTTTCGAAAAAAGTGAAATAATTTGGATCAATCGGTCTTCTCGAAAGTCCATAAGATCCGATTATGTTTGTATGCCACCAAGAATCGGTATTTATGTTTGCCAGTATAAACCGATTAAAGACGAGTAAAAAAAATTGAATTTTCACCGAGAATAATCGGTTTATATAAATGCACATTTGATCCGATTCTAGCTAGAAAAAGATACAGAAGAAACAGCATTTCTAAGGCATGAAGAATCGAATTATATTGACCCCACACATAAACCGATTTCATTATGGACCCTCGACAATCGGATTATGTTGACATATTGAGTAGCTCGATTGCTTGCCTTGTTTGGAAAACAGAATTATTGAGCATGCATAAACTTGTTTTACGGTAAACATAATTATAATTAAAACTTTAAGTGCATTAAGTTCAAACCATCCAAAATATAAACCTTAACCATCCCAAAAGAGTGTTAAAAACTTAAAACTTAAACAATCAAGTCATAAAAACTTTTAATATATAAAACTTATAAATCATGGAGCACCAGCATCAAGAGAAGCAACACCAAGAGCATTTGCAGCAGCAGCAGCATCTTCTGCTTCATCAAGGGCTTGAACTTTAACCATTTCTTCAAACATTCCAAATGTCTATCACGATCCCTCCCGGCTGAAATCAAATCCATCCTTCTCCTTGCAAACCTGATGACCTCAACGAGCTTTTCCAGTGCAAGCTTGTCTACCGGTGAGAGGGTTTCCTCCATACGGGTCTCACGATCATAGGAATTGGCGGAACTGGAAACTTAACTTGGGAGTGGCTTTAGGCTTTTAGGGGTGGCTTAAGCCTATTATTTGGGCTTGCTTTTTATCAGCTCAACTAAATTAGGTAGTGAAAAAAAAGGTTTGTTGGATATGTCAACATAAACCGATTCTGGGTAAGATCAGGGATTTTGATTTTCAAAAAACGCAGTTTTAAACATGTAAATCAATGAAGAAATGCGAATACTATAACGGGTTGATAGAGATTTACCTTTTTCTTAGTTGGATCGTAGATCGTTGGAAAAGAGGATCAATTTTATTTTTTTTGATTAGGAGAATTTGAAAAAATTAAGATGAATATAAAAAGTTTTTTTGGTATAGGTTTTTTAAGTTTTTGGATTTTACTGAAAATGGTAAAAATTAGTATTTATATCGGTTAGTTTTAGGAATTAATTTGGGGGTAATTAGACTTTCTGTGAAGTTTGGCACCTATAGCTATTTGGTAGAGTTGGGAGAGAAATTTGATAAGCCCCAAATAATTAGCCTAGTCCCCAAACTATCCAGCATATGTGATTCATTATGTATAATAACGAATAAGAGTACTTCATCTTAAAAAAGATTCTCAAGCAACCGATAGACACCTAAAGAAAAAATTAAAAAGAGAGGGATAACTTAATCATTTCATAAATTTTAGACACACCTCATCCCGCTGCCTTGGAGTCCCTCTAGAATTATACCACCTCTTAAAACAGGATAAAAAGGGCATTTTGCCATCTGTGACTCAAGAATTAGCCTAATATCTTTGAATGAGTCTCATGATCTAAAATCAGCATTACAACACAAAACTTGTAAGAAAAAAAATCAAATTTGCATTTAAATACGCCTGGATGTGGGTACAATCTAGGGGATATTTGACGGATTTTGGATTGTATGTTGCATAAAGGGATAATTGATGTTTGATACTCAAGTTTTATCCGATGTTAATCTTTGGTCTAATATTTTGACAAATATTAGGGCTTGGTGCCTGGAACGTTGACTATCATTGACTAGTAAAATATTGATTTATATTTTCAAATTATTAAATAGTTTAAATAAATTTATAAATGAAATTAAAAGGAGAATTTACTATCATATCCTTCTATGTAACATTTTTACTTGATAGTTTCTTTTTCTCATCCTTGTTCGCAGCACGAGCACCATTATCACTTTCTTTCTCTTATTTTTTTCGTACCACTTTAACCGGTATAACACCACTCCACTGTAATCACCACCACCAGTTTGAACAAAACAACCATTGGGGTTTTGATTTAGTGAGATTTGGTTTTTGATTTAGCGATATTGGGGTTTGAGTTGATTCGTAGATTTGGGGTTTGATTTGATTCGAAAAATTGATGTTTTGATTGATTCAACACTTGGGGTTTCCATTTCGTGAAATTGGGGGTCTGATTTAACCGGTAAATTGGGGATCTGTTTGATTCAACAATTCATGGTTTGTTTGATTCAGAAAATCAGAGTTTTGCAGGGAATAATGATGACATAATTGATGGTTTTATGTCAAAGAGTTCTGGTGGGGATTGATGCCGAAAAAAATGTATGGATAAATAAGGGAGAATGAGATGTTGTTGGGTCTTAAAGGAAAAAGAGACGTGAAAGAAACATGAACAAAATTCATTTGAGTTTTGAAATTGAATGATTTTGTAAGAGTGGGTTTGAGTTGAAGATCGAAAATGTGTGGATTTATTGAAGTTTTAGGGCTAGAAATGGATTTGGGTGAATATGTAAAGCTGTTGTTGTTGATGATTTTCAAATCAAGGGAAAAATATAAGAATTTGGTGGAAACTGTTGAAGTGGGTTGAAGAGATTTGGAAGATGAAGTTACTGCTTGGGTTTTGTTGTTTGCTGAGAAATTAAAAGGAAAAAATTGAGAAAGTGACTGTTTCTGTGTTGGTGTTTTTCGAAGGTTTTCGAAACTGAAGTGAGTTGTTGTTGGAAGATATTGGGTGTTGCAACTTGTGCTGAAGACAAGATTGAGTTGGGTATGGAGGCAGAGGAAGAACAATAAAGAATTATGGTTAATTGGTCTCTTACATTCGAGCCGTAGATTAATCATTATATTTTCCACCGTTGAATCTTTAGACCCACTTCATGGCTAGACTAGTAAAATTCGATACTTTTACAATTTTTTATATTACAAAATTAATTAAAGTCAGGTCATATATAGTCGACGACAGTCAATATCCAGTCTAAGTACCAAGTCCTAACATTGGACAAATGTTAGACTAAAGACTAATGTTGAACAAAACCTGAGTATCGAATATCAATTATCCCTTTTAAAAATCCGTTGAACACTCACACTCACAACATTAAGGGTATATATTTTTCGTAAAATATGGGACGGTATATATTTACATATGTCCACTACATCTAATGTATCCATGCCACTTGTTATTTATGGGAATTCAAGTCATTTTTGTTAATCTTCACACTCTTAAAATATTAGATACTAAAAGAATTTCCTTGAATCTCCTCATCTAATCCTTCATTCCTATCTAGTGGATACAAATCTATTTTACGTTGGATTGGATGCGGATGTCAACCTCAAAATCCATTATGTATTAGGATGGATAAGTTAGAGGCTAAACCTGGCCCAATCCAAATTATGCGCACTCTTAAACCTATGACTTGTATTTCGGTATTTGTTTGTGGGATAAAAAGTGGGTCGCAAGGCACTGAATTTTCATTTTTGTTTGGCAACCATTATCCCAATAGATTATCAGCCTATAGTTCATGACAGTAATTAAATACAACCCACGTTTAGGTTAATTACAACCTTATTCCTAAGTTTAAGATCATTTAAACCTAAACGAGGAGGTGGTAAGCAAAACCCACCTCATCTTTTATTCCGATCTTGTTTTTAATCTTCCAGCTAATGACAATGAACTTGCTAATGGAGATTAATTTGGGAATATTTTTAACCATTATTACTTGTTTGATTTTGATTATAACTTGGTCCACCATTTGAAAATGCGGGGGTCTAACAACCACACCCAATATTTCGTTCAGCAATGTGTATGGAAAACTCCAATATAATTCCAAGAGAATCAACTAGACAGTCAGACTCAATCAAGGAAAAAATATTCAAGAGTTATATTTCAATTTCTCAATACAATATGCAATCGAACAGATAGGAATCTGTGAGCCTGATTGATATGATAAATAACTTGAACGGTATCAAAAACCAATGTTCAAGTGTCAATCAATTTCTACCCAACAATCAAGGTCGGATTTACCAATTGATTGAACTACGAACAACCTGTGATATTTTAATTATATAAAAAAATATAATGCGGAAAGGAAATAACACAGACACAAGAAATTTTGTTAACGAGGAAACCGCAAATGCAGAAAAACCTCGGGACCTAGTCCAGATTGAACACCACACTATATTAAGCCGCCACAGACACTAGCCTACTACAAGTTAACTTCGGACTGGAATGAAGTTGAGCCCTAACCAATCTAACACTTATCAAGGTACAGTCGCATTCCTTACGCCTATGAATCCCAGCAGGACTCTACGCACTTGATTTCCTTAGCGGATCTCACCTACAACCAAGAATTTCTACGACCCAAAGTCGAAGCCAAAGCAATATATCTCCACCGTTACATGGTCTTAGCTTGTCATACACAAATGAAATATACTTTCATACCGTACCTAAACGTGTATATTGAGTTGGCTCAATAATAGTTAACTGAAGTTAGCCATATGAACACTTTTGTCTTAACCACATTCACCTAACACATCTAGATCAACTATTATGATAAATCAATCATGAAAGATAATCAAATGAATCTAATTGTGTTCCTCATAGAGTTGTTCAATTGTTCACTATCTTATAGAAAAATAAATTAACCAATTGAAGTAAAATCGGATTGATTAAAAAGAATCAATTCATGAACATTTAAGCCATGGTTTGCAAAATATTGCATTCCGTAATTTATAAATGTATTTGTACATGAGTATGAAAAACATACTTAATGGGTACGAAAACTGCAGTCCGGGACCTAACTCAGGTAGAACCGTTCGCATACTGGTATGCAAACTTGGTTTCCAGACCTAAATCATACCAAAGTTGTGTACAAAGTACGCATACTGTGGTGTATCCAGACATGGGTTTTAGCTCTAAACTCCCATTTCAATCATTGAAACATTCTTAGAACACAACAATGGATGTCTCACACAAACCATTAGCTTATAAGCAATTTTCAAGTGATCGAATGATCAACACGAAACTTTCCGAGTTGACATCAAATGACTGTCTCACATAAATCATGTAAGATGTTTCAAGGCAATTTCCACATGATCATCTTTTGACTTATAGTTTATTTTCCAACAAATAAATTGTTTCCAACTAAACACGTCAAGAATAATGATGAAATAGATATTTAAAGAAATAGATAAGCGAGTTAAACTCATCTCGAAATATCAAATGTGTATAATATGAAAGTCTATATACTATACGACTTTGACTCAGTGGGAGATATAATAGAATAGAATAGACTTCTGAGTGATAGATAATTTTTAGTCTCCACATACCTTTTGTTGATGAAGTTCCTCTGAGTTCTTCAGTAGATCTTCGTCTTCAGTTGTGAGCGTCGTGAAGTATAAAGCTCGGCTTACGAGTTCGACCGAGCAGTGCTCTAACAATCTCCCCCTTTGTCAATTTTAGTGATAAAACTATCAATACATATGGATTACAAATAAATAAACTTTGTAGCTTCTCATCCATCATGCTTGATTTCCTTGGTTCTTCAACACTCCTTGAAATCTTCATCACTTACAAGTTCTCCAGCGATTCTGAATGTGTTCGACTCAGCATCAGAAAACAGTTGTTCTCGATTATTGTTATAGAGTGTCATAGTATTATTACAAAGCATCAAAGTCCAATTGCATCACAACTTTGACAATAATACTATGGCGATATGTATCACTCCCCCTTAGTCAATACCTCATCTCACAATGAAAACCACTCCCCCTTACATAATGATCTGTAAACCATATGTATGTAGTGTGAACTACAAAATAATTCTCCCCTTTTTGTCAATATAAATTGGAAAAGGTACGAAAACTATAGGATTATAATGAAATTCTCATAGCGATACTTCATGACTAAAGAGAACATATCAACTTTTTTTGGGTGATTTCACATAGTCGTAACTTAGTGTATTCATCAAGGAGTTTATGAAGATACAAGATAACTCCTACAATTTATTCCACAGCCGCACTCCCCACAAAGATTTGGCAATTAAGCACAAGTTCAATAAAAACTCTCCCCCATTAAATGTCATCCCCGAAGGAACAACAAGAGCGACCTTCCTTTTACAAGAAAAGAAGGATTTCTTTTGACATTAACAAATTTCATGAAACATGAATTTGTATCCAGAAAACTCGAATAAATTAATTACAAGAAAACCTGATAGATTAATTTGACCAGAATTTCTCATCATAAGAAAACTTACGGAGTCATACAGTACTTTCACATAAAAGTGGATCAGGGAAAGATCAATACTGCGGAATATTCAAAAGTTCATTCTATTTTCCATCAATATCTTCATAATGACACAATAGACTTAACCTTTGATCATATATGGAATAATCACAGTTCAAGGATGTAAACACTCATATCCCATAACATATTTTTGCAATATATAAAACAATAAAGATTAATACTGCAAAATCATCTTCCAAATAACTTAGAAATTAAATAAATAAATCTAAAAAACATTGCAAGATGAAAATCGTTGGCAATAGATTCTCATACGAAGTTTCCTAGACAAAAAGAATAAAATAATAATAAAATCAAAGTACACTTCCGGCACCCTCACGGGTTTTGATACCTTTGTGCTTGTGATTGACAGCATCTACTGCTTCTTCGGAGAACATATACTCATTGAGAAGATCCTTAACATGTGTCTTCATGAGAACAAGGTCAAAGTTAACCTTTTTCAACTCAGTTCGCAACACATCGAGACCTTTCATAGTATCAATGAGATGCAGTTTTGCTTCCTCAAAGTATTTAAGAAAATCATGAACCACTTAAGTATAAACCATTTCATCATGATTTACATATTGATAAGTATATGCATAATAGCACGAGACATCAGAATAATCATCAGGATTTTGTTCTTTGACATCGTCAGTATAAACTAAGGTTCTTTTATTATTCCCTTTAGAACCGTAACCCATATCTTTATCAATAAACCCTTTCGTAAAATCACAAGTGCTAGAAGAAGATGACATTCTTGATATGATAAAATAACCTAGAGTGAGATAACTCAACATCATAGGATGGGTATATAAACGGTTTCTCAGGGAGAACTTTTAGGATTTATAAAAATTGGTTCGTGATAAGGCAATAAGGGTACCCATACGAAAACCAATATAGCCCCGACAAAACTTTTAGAGATACTGTAAAAATCCATTTACTTGAACTTAAAATATAGTAAAAAATTTCAAGGTGAAATTCTTATTTCCACAGACTTGAGATCTATAAATTTATGTTCTCAAAGAGAAAAATTTAGAGCACCAGTATAGCACAAAAGCTATTTTATAATCTACCAAAAGATAAAAACAAAAAACTTTTGAGAGACTCAAATAAACTACTTGTGCAAAGTTGTTTGTAGACAATAGTCAGACTAAGAACGAGAAGAAAATAGCTTGACTAAATACAAAACATCTTTGCCAAACAAGTATACCTGATTATTGGCTCATCTTACTCATTAGGATTTTTTTAGTAAGGTTTCAAACCTTGTGATTAATTAACACAAGTATGAGCTTTAAGCTCATCAAATAAAACATTTCCACGGTTAATCCTCTTTTTCCTTTTAATATTATGAGGAAACCCTTTTTGATGTGAAAAGCCATCATAAAACTTACTGTCATCAAAATGCAAGACTAAGTTTGAATCCTTACCCGAAGAAGTTTTCCCAGTGAATTTTGACAGTCTATCAATGAGATGTTCATATCCTTCAATTAGAAGCTTTAGATCATCTTCCATTGCTCCAATGTGATTGACTTATTATGGTACCTTTTTCACATCTCGAATATCTTCCCTTATCTAGTTTAAGAAGAATTCTTTTGCAACTTCCTTGAACGATTCATGTTAAGACTACTATTACAGGTTCGGACATTTGAGGAGAAAATTGAACTGATCTTCCTGGTACACTTCACAGGGTGAGTTCTAAAAACAATTGGTTTAGACATACGAATACCAGTCACATCTTTGAGTATTAAATCCAAGGTGTTATAGAGTCGATCGATATAATCATCATCCAACCTTAATTTTCACTTCCTTCAAACACGTCCTTTTGCATCACAAAAGAAAATACTTTCTGATCACATAAGTGATTAGAGTAAGTAGTTTTAACATGAAGTTTTCTTCCTCCCTTGAGATGCAACAGTTCCTTGATTAGAGGAAGTTGTACGCCAATATTTAGCACTAAAAGGAGTTTGCAATTTAGCTTCTGAGACTGGTTTCATCAGAGAAACATGATTACATGTAATCACGTTTTATGATGACATAGTTGAGTCAGAAGTAATTGGTATAGTTGACTACCCAAAACATCCTTTACATTGAATAGACAGTTTACTCAATAGATGTTCAATTTATGAGGCATCCTCTTTGAGTTTATCCTCGAGTAGAATTCGAGACGAACAAACAGCGGCATTTTTCTCATGAAGAATCCTTAACTGGGACTCATGATCTTTCACCATAAAAATAATCATATTGACTTTGTGTTTCAGCCTATTTATTTCAACTGCGTGGATTCTTACAATGCTTAGAATCGCTGCACTCTCTTTGGATGATTCTCTTTCTACTTCAGAATCATACTCGTCAATAAGATAATTAGGGTAACCCTTATCAATATCTGTCTGTTTCGTGGGAACAATATGTTCATCTATATTTGAGTTAGACAAGTCTTTCTCTTGAATAGATTCCATAGAAATAGAGTTTTTCTTTCTGGTGATGCGTTTATCAGAGATAGCGTTTTTGTCCATAGAGTCATATTGCTACAAACACAGACTTATGAGGTCTTTAACATATTTTCCTGCTCTGATACCAATTGAAAATGCGGGGGTCTAACAACCACACCCAATATTTCGTTCGGAAATCTGTATGGACAACTCCAATATAATTCCAAGAGAATCAACTAGACAGTCAGACTCAATCAAGGAAAAATATCCAAGAGTTATATCTCAATTTCTCAATACAATCTGCAATCGAACATATAGGAATTTGTGAGCCTGATTGATATGATAAATAACATGAACGGTATCAAAAACCAATGTTCAACTATCAATCAATTTCTACCCAACAATCAAGGTCGGATTTACCAATTGATTAAACTACGCACAACCTCTGATATTTCAATTATATAAACAAATATAATGCGGAAAATAAAATAACACAGACACCAGAAATTTTGGTAACGAGGAAACTGAAAATGCCGAAAAACCCGAGAACCAGTCCAGATTAAACACCACATTATACCAATCCGCTATAGACACTAGCCTGTTACAAGTTAACTTCGGATTGGAATATAGTTGAGCCCTAACCAATCTCACACTGATCAAGATACAGTCACGTTCCTTACGCCTCTGAATCCCAGCAGGACTCTGCGCACTTGATTCCCTTAGCTGATCTAACCCACAACCAAGAGTTTCTACGATCCAAATTCGAAGATTTATAAATAAATCTGTCTCCCACAGATAAGTCTATTCTGATAGATAAATCTGTCTCCCACAGAAATACCAATGAAGTTTGTTCCGTCTTATGATAAATCAAGGTGCACATGAACCAATTGATAATCCAGACTTATATACCCGAAGAACAACCCCAATTATCAACCACCTCACAATAACTTAACTATATGGTAGTAGAACAAGTTATTACGGAATCACAAAGAATGAGACAAAGTGTTTTGTGATTACTTTTTATATCTTACCTATCGGAGCTAAATCTCGAGAAAATATTAGAGAAGATAGTCTCAATACGATAGAACAAGTAAGATCAGAATACTCAACTACAGAGAAAATAGTTGGATCTGGCTTCAGAATCCCAATGAAGTCTTTAAGTCGTTAACCTATAATGGTTTTAAAAACCTGGGCTAAAGGAGAATTGACTCTAGTACGTAAATAGTATCACACAGAAGTGTGGGGATTAGGTTTTCCAGTTGCTAGAGTTCTTCCTTATATAGTCTTTCAAATCAGGGTTTTCTTAGCTTAGAAACAAAGCATTCAATATTCACCGTTAGATGAAATCCTGATTTAAGATTCAAGCTAAGTTTGCTTAAAACCAAAGCAATACCTCTCCACCGTTAGATGGTCTTAGCTTGTCACACACAAATGAAATATAATTTCATTTAGATATGGGTAACCGTACCTAAACGTGTATATTGAGTTGGCTCAATAATAATTAACCGAAGTTATCCATATGAACACTTTTGTCTTAACCACATTCATCTAACACATCTAGATCAACTATGATGATCAATCAATCATAAAATATAATCAAATGAATCTAATTGTGTTCCTCATAGAGTTGTTCAATTGTTCACTATCTTATAGAAAAATAAATGAACCAATTGAAGCAAAATCAGATTGATTTGAAAGAATCAATTCATGAACATTTAAGCCACGTTTTGCGAAAGATTGCATTCCTTAATTTATAAATGTATTTTTTCATGAGTATGAAAACATACTTCACCAATTAGAACTTTAAGCACTAAGTTTACAAACGGGTACGCAAACTTAAGTTCCGTACTTTTGGTCTTGTCCAACAGTTTACAAACGGGTACGCAAACTGCAGTCCGGGACCTAACTCAGGTAGAATCATTCGCATACTGGTATGCAAACTTGGTTCCCGTACTTACTTAGTTAAAACCATTCGCATACCGGTATGCAAACTTGGTTTCCAGACCCAAATCATACTGATAGACGCATTTATGTGTCTATTTTCATCTCTATTGTGTATATTTTTAGTACCCATTTTTGTACTAATTTTGGTATTTTATCCCTTTGTAGGTGTTTTTGGAGAAATAGGCTTTTGCGGCAAAATTGGCTCGAAAAGTTGTTAAAGGTTCCTGGGAGGACACTTGCTATTCAGACTCTCATTTTGGATAAGGGGTAACCCATTTCCAAGCAGCTGCTAAGCACAGACCGGCACTGGATAGGGGGAGGTCACATTTCTTCTCAAATTTTCAAAACAAAATTGGCGGGAAAATTTTCTACAGAAAACAGAATTTTCTGTTTGATTTTTGGACGATTTTTAAGGAGATTCAAGGGCTGATTTTCGTTGGATTAACCCTTTAAGGATAAACAAGTATGGTATGAGCTGTAGAATCGATTAAAAAGGGATAGAAATCCGTGTTGGAGCAAAACAGGGAGAATTCACGATTTTAGTTGTTTTCGGTTTACAAAAGAATTTGTGAAGAGTTTACTGCAAGATTGGAGTGTATGGAGTCCTTATTCAGTCCTGAGAGAGTTTGAGAGAGTTTGGAAACCAAGTTGACGCGTCAAAAAAAAAGATTAAAATCCCGTAACGTGCTGATAAGAAATATCGAGAATATTTGGATTAACTCGAGAGATTTTGGGGTTTGGTGGATATATATAGATTGATTCGAGTCATATTGAGAAGCAACAAAGTTTAGGGGAAAGTTTAGAGCCTTAGAGAAGCCAGAAAAATCATTGGAAGAGATCGTGTTTCTGCTGGTGCAACTGTGGCCGGAGAAGACGAAGAACACAGAACAGCAGTAAAAGAAAGTCGCAGAAACTGTGACCGTAGCTTTCAAACTCTATACCCTTTGTAACAATTTTTCCAACAGTTAGCTTCAGTTCGCAACAGTTCTCTGTATGAATAGGTGCTGTAACAATTATATTTGTTACAGAATCCGCTGCTTAGCACTTTTCACTCTTTTAATCAACTTTTGAACACCAAATATGTATTTTGAGCAAGTGGTTAATATGAGGAGCTAAACCCTTTAGCCGAGGCGACGGAGGAAGCCATTGTTCCATGAAAAGTGGTATAGTTCTATTTTAATTATTTATTACAATTATTTTACATGATTATTTGCATAGAACTTAAAAGAAAAATTGGTTTTTATTGAGTAGTTGTGAAGTGTTTTGATGGGACATGCTTGGTTTTAATACTTTTGATGTTTCATGCTTCGTGCTTACAATTATTACTTCAAAAATCTATTAGAGGCAAATATTAGAATCATTAAAGAAGAATATTGCATGAATATTGATTAGAATTTATCAATTAATTGGTCAATGGTGGAATCCAGAGTCTCGGTATTTTCTCATTATTATTGAAACAATTTTAATTAATTTTAAAAAATCCTTCACAAGTTCGAGCAACGAATCTTTTTACCACTACAACTACAAAACACATCACATACCAAAACAGTTTGTGTACAAAGTACGCATACTGTGATGTATCCAGACATGAGATTTAGCTCTAAACTCCCATTTCGATCATTGAAACATTCTTATAAGATGACAATGGATTCTCACACAACCCATTAGCTTATAAGCAATTTCCAAGTGATCGAATGATCAATACGAAATTTTACGAGTCGACATCAAATGACTGTCTCACACAAATCATGTAAGATGTTTCAAGGAAATTTCCACATGATCATCTTTTGGCTTATAATTTAGTTTCCAACAAATAAATTCTTTACAACTAAACACGTCAAGAATAATGATGAACGTAGATAAAAAAAAAAAAAAAGCTACCAACACATATTTCGAGAAATAGATAAGTGAGTTAAACTCAGCTCGAAATATCAAATATGTATAATATGAAAGTCTATACACTACACCAAATTTAGTGTTTAGCAACAGCTTATTTATGTTGCTGACCGGGGTTGCAACAGATTTTTTCCGTTGCGAAACACCCTGTCGCAGTTTTTCGCAATAGCTCTAGCTCTGTTGCTAAATTCGGTCAGCAACGACAGTCGCAACAGAAATGATCTGTTGCGAAACTAAAATTTAGTAACTGTGGATGTCTTTTGCTATTCGGTTGCTAATTTTAGAGCTATTTCGGGATATTTTCTATTCGAACTGGACATAGTTGTTCTGGTTTATATTTGCAACAGCTTTTGTCCGTTGCTAAATTAAATGCCCATTCAAGCTTGCATTTAATTACAACGAAGAATTGGGTGGATGGGTTCTCTACAAGGTTATGGAAGGTTGTCATAAGTACCCTCGTCCGGAGCATCTTGAAGGACATTTCATGGCGGCCAAGCTAACTCCTGAAGAGATGGACAAGGTAGCTAAAATGAGGAAAATGGGTCTTTCACCGATTCAAATGCTCCAAATACTAAAGGAGGATAACAAGGGTAACCACTCATCTTTGTCCACTATTTGTAATGCAATTGTGACAATTAGAAAGAAGGAATGGAGAGATAGACAAGTGATGCAACAATTGTTTTTTTTCACCAAAGAGAAAGACTACGCGGTTCAAAAGGATGTGGATTCGAACGGAGAGATAACACAACTCTTCATTGCGCATCCAACGAGTGTTCAATTGGCTCAATGCTTTCATGAAGTTCTCATAATGGATTGTACTTATAAGACAAACAAGTACGAGATGCCATTGTTGAATATTATTGGGCGTACTTCGACGCAGTCACCATTTACCGTGGCGTTTTGTTTCTTAAGGGACGAGCAAGAACCTAGTTACATTTGGGCACTACAACAAGTTAAGGCAATCTTCCAAGGTGATGATATTCCCGGGGTTATAGTCACCGATAATAAAGTCGCATTGATGAATGCAATAGAGGTAGTGTTTCCATTAGCACACAATATGCTTTGTACTTTCCATATATGGTGTAATTTGATAAATAGGTGCAAGCCAATAATTTGTCCACCCAAGAAAAAAGGATATGAAGAGATTAAGATGCTACCGGAACATGAACGAGCTGATGCAAAAGAGGAAGTTGAAAAACAATACGATCTAAATTACGCTAAATGGGTTCCTTTCAACGGTGAATGGGAATCATTGTGTTGGTCTCTTACTGAGGAAGAGTGTCATCTAAATCTTGCGGAGTTTATCGCCCATTGGGATACTCCCGATTATCCCGGTGTTGGATCGTATGTTTTTCTCCAATGGTTGGAACCACACAAAGAAAGGTTTGTTAATGCCTATACCAACCAATATAAACACTTGGGAAATCAAGCGACAAGTTTAGTAGAGTCGGCTCACCGTCGGTTGAAGAAGAATCTCTTTGGATGTGTGATAATTTCGTAACCGTGTGGAATGCTATGGAAAATTACTTCAAGCGCGACATTGATAGAATTAAAGAGAAGTTCCAAAAAAGCCGTATATTCAAAATGACCGGAAAAATATGCCGACCACCCATTGTTCAAGGGAATCCATTACAACGTATCTCGGCAATGTATGAAGTTGTTGATTATAGAAGTCGAGTTGATTGATAAGTGGGAAACCAAGAGGGATGAGTTGTGTGTATGTAACATGAAGAAGTCTATGGGACTCCCTTGTCGCCATATGATAATCAACTACGAGCATGGCGTAATCCCTTTAAGCGACATTGATCCATATTGGAAGCATCTAAGTTTCATCCCTCCTCCAAAGGGAGAAGAAGCCGGAGAGGAGTTTAGTGATAACGAAATGGGTAGAACCTTACTAGAGATGTATCGTGGCATGAACAAGCTCCAAAAACAAATATTTTGGGATTACATGAGGAAAATCATATATCCACAAACTTCGGAGAATGTTTATGAACCGTCAAAAGGCAAATGCAAAGGTAGGCCAAGCAAAAAAGAAACTAAAAAAAACTAAGAGAATATGCAAAGGTGTTACGTAAGAAGAAAAGTGAGCAAACTCCATTTACTAGAGATCCTTCGGCCCATGAGTATACCGCGGCAATGTACTTGGAGCAAACCAAGAAACGGGGTAGGAGTATTGAGGAGAAAGTCGAAACAAGTGAGCGAGATTTGAAGAAAAAAGGTACGATGTGTCCATCACAACCAAGCCAACCATCTTCCAGCGACGTGAAGCTTAAGTCTCCAATTTTCCCTATCCAACCATCTTACTTAGACATGAAGCTTGAGGATCCAAATAAAGACTATTTGAATGAGCTACCTCTATACATTAGAGAATACGTTATATCCACCGACGACGTTCCTCCGGATGGTAATTGTGGTTTTCCTTAGTCAAACAACAACTTGGGCCTTTCATCGAAGGTGCCAAACTAAATAATGGGTATGCAATCACTCATATAAGGCAAAGGTTGTTGTCCAAACTAAAGGAGAATCCGGCATTTTACAAGACAATGTTGTGCGATGGGGTGGGTAGTCTCAATGAGAAATTTGTTAAGTATCAACGTCGTCTTCATGGGGGCCATCCGATCACAACGGATTATTGGATGAGCATGCCGATATGTGGACACTTAATCGCCAAGGCATTTAATTGTGTGGTTCATTATTTCTCAAAGTATGTTAGTTTCACCTTCACCCCGAAAAGAACCGTATGCGTCGAGCAACTCAAACGAAGGAGATGTGTGATGGCATTGACTAACAACAACCACTTTATAGGCCTCCGTTTAAAACCCGATTGTCCACTGCCTCAAATATCCGGAAACCCTTATTGGCCTGCATTTAACCCCAATATAATGTTGGTTGGTGTATTATGTATGAGCATAACATGGAGATGTGGAAAGCTTTGAAGAAATCGGACGAAATTGTACATGAAGGTCAAATTTCACTTGAGGATGATTAAATGACACATGTAATGGAACTAAGTATGCTTATCAATCTAATACTATGTTTTTTGAAGTGTGGTATTCATTATCGAGTTAATGTTAGTATTTTATTGAGTTGACAGATAATAGTTCGGTTAGCACATATGATTATCGGGATTGCCGAACTTAAGTTCGGTTGCCTGCGAAAATAGTTCGGTTAGCACATGTAATGGACAATGCCGAACTATTACAGGACTTTCCGAAATAAATAGCCGTTACTTGATATTTGTGTCAGATAAAGAACATTGTAATTTCAAAATTCAAAGTTTGGTTAGCAAATAAAAATTTGCGAGCCAACCGAATTACAAAGTTCGGTAACATGGTAAAAAATGAGGTAACCGAACTTTTATTTGAAGGCTCAGTCACAAACTGAACATATATATGATACACAAACCACTCTAAAACAAACCTAAGAGTGTAGTTCTGCATTAAGAGAATGACTTTTCCAACTTATGCAAAAGCAAAATTTTGAGTCTCCAGAGATAGGTTCGGCAACCAGTGATATTATTCTTTGGTTACAAGGTAAAAATTGAGGTAACCGAACTTTTATTTGAAGGCTCAGTCACAAACTGGTAGGATTTAGCTGTTTTATTTGAGTCTTCAGAGAAGAGTTCGGCAACCAGTGAAAATGTAGCGAGGTAACCGAACTCTGTCTTCGGCAACCTGGTAGGATTTAGCTATTCGCCAAAAAAACGATTCGGTGACATTGAATTGGTCACAGGTTACCGAACTTTAAGTTCGGTTAGATGTGTAAAAATTTCAGGTTGCCGAAAAACATCCTGTATTCAAAATTTCAGCCTTATAAAATTGAAAACACAAACCCAATTAAAATTAAAAACACAAACAAGGTTCTAAAACAAATATAAAAGTTGTTATACATACCAAACTATGAAATCCTTAACTAATTGTTTAAAACACACAAACATACGAAATTAAACCATACGAAATCCATAACTAAGATGTTTTTCGAAACTAAAACCATACGAAATCACTAACGAGCACTACGACGAACCCTTTTACCACTTCCTTGTTTACCACGAGTTTTAGGTTGAAATTCCTCATCACTTGGGGTTTCATCTACTCAACCGGTTTCCTCCACGGCACGACTTGAACATTCTCCTTGTTGTCGACCCCTCTTCAATTGCATAGACCTACTTGGCTCCATCATTCTTTTAGTTATAAGACCCTCCCACTCGCCGTAGTAGTAGGTTTGTTCCTTAGTCGACATCGGCTCTCCACTACGGATTTTAGCAATCCATTTCTTCAGCAATTTCGTACCCTTCTTCACCTGATTCCAATTTTAAGCATAAGTAATTATATTTTCAATACTTTCAAACAACAAGGAAGTATAAGAGAAGACATTTTCATACCACATTATCCCATAACATTTTTGCTTCTTCTCCACAAATAGGCATCTCCTTCTGAGCTCTCTTAGCCTCCCTCTCCTTTGCCTTCGCCTTCGCCTTATCAGTCTTAGCTTGTTGTTCTCTATTTATCACAAAAGGATGACTAATTTCTTGATAAAACTCCATATAATCTTCATCACATGCATTTACATCTCCACCACAAGGTACACAATCACCTATAGGTAAGTAGTAGTTACCAAGTGCATTCCAATGTCCTACCGTAGGAGTTGGTTCATGTTTTGGAACAAAATATTTCTCGGTGTTCTTTGTTCCTTGAACCAGCAAATTGAAATTTTCATTCTCCACGTCGGGATCCATTTGGACACAACAAAGTTATCTTAGTATTCTCCTTGGATTATATATTTCGTAGCCATTAGGATACCAAATTGATCCATAGTAAGCCGAGACGGTAGAGAAACCATTCAGATCTTCTTCATCTACAGGGACATCATCGGGTACGGTGTATGGGTGAAATACCACATCGTTCACCGTAAGTTTATCCAATTTCTCCCTCAACGAAGTCAACTGCTCTTCTTTAGACTTCTTTTGTGCGTCTAAAAACAACCATTTTCCTGCTGTAGGTTCGTCATAGGGATAAGGTGTCTTTTCCTTAGCCAATCCCAATGAAGGGAAGTGGTCATAAATCCAAACCTATGCGAAAATACGAAAATATTAACCACATACATGAAAATTGATTTGGAAGCATAAAATTTTAGCGAAAAATTTGCTAATTAACAATGTAAAAGGTCACCTGAATAAGAGTTAAGTAACCTCCAATTTGAGTTGTCTTAATCCTCGACCCTTTGCTCATCTCTCCTAGAACAAAAGCAAGCACCCCAGTGGCTCAAGAGTATTTGTTAATCTCATTGAGATTCTCCAAAATCTGTAGATAATGTGCATCCACCCTATTTCCATAAGTGTCGGGGAAAATGACGGTTCCTAGCTGATATAACCAATAAGCGGTGACATGATGCCTAAGGGTCTCCTGGTCCATCACCAACTTTCCTTTCTCCACCTTTTTTCTTGTCCCTCCAAATGCTGCCTTCAACTTTACCAACTTGAATTTCTTTACCATCTTCTTCAATGCTCCATTTTCCTATCTTGGATTATACTCATCGCCACGTTTAGGGGACCTCACAGAACGTCTAAACTCACATTGATCCTTTCTTGCATCCCATCCTAGACATTTTAGAGCCAATTCTTCAAGAGCTTCATAATGCATCGAGGGGTTGTAGCCTTCTCGAAGACATTTACCTTCCACTGGTAAGCCGGTGATTCTCTTGCAATCATCGGGAGTAATTCCCATCTCTCCAAATGGAAGATGCATTGTATATGTCTCGGGATAATGCCTCTCGAGAAATGCGGATACGGAAACAGCGTCAAAATCCACATGTGCGTACTCAATAGATCTCCATAACACACATTCTTTAACCTTCGCTTGAAACTCGTCACACTCCAAAGAAAGATCCCATTTGGACGCCTTTTGATGACGAATAAGACGAACCGCATCATTATGATCCTACGAAAAGAACATAACACTATTAATACTTGACGAAACATGTCCCAAAAAAAAATTTGTTTTGTTAGTTAAGAATGAACTTAAAGAATACCTTTGTCGCATAGATCTTCGCAGCCCATGAGTGTTTGTTGCCAAACAATGTGGCCCCTCCATCATTTGGAGTACCATAAGTTGGGTTCACTAGTGGCAAACACAAATTATCAGGGGGAATGTGTGAGTATCTATCACAAGGCGGCTTCGGCTTCTTTTTCTCTTTAACAGGAACAATTTCTTTCTCTTCTTTTTCTTCCTCCTCTTCTTCCTCTCCCTCCTCTCCCTCCTCTTCTTCCTCTTCATCCTCTCCCTCATCTTCCTCCTTTTCTTCCCCTCCTTCCTCATCCTTCTTCTCCTCTTGTCCTTCTCCTTCTTTTCCCTGTCCTTGTTCTTCTTCCTCTACATTTTCAACGTGTTCTCTTTGTTGTTCAACCTCTTCATTTCCTTGGTCTTCATTTCCTTGCTCTTCTTCATCATCATTCTCTTCTTCAATAACATTATCAATTGTATTCTCCATCACCTCTTGATTGACATCTTGGATTACATTACGAACATTCTCTTGGTTCACTTCCTGTAATGATCCCCCTCCATGTTTAGCATTTTTAGTACCACGGTTTCGGAAATCCAAATGTATTCTACCACGAGGGGTGGGTGATAGACGCATTTATGTGTCTATTTTCATCTCTTTTATGTATAGTGTTAGTACCCATTTTTGTACTAATTTTGGTATTTTATCCCTTGTAGGTGTATTTTGGAGGAATAGGCTTTTGCGGGAAAATTGGCTCGAAAAGTTGCTAAAGGCTCCTGGGAGGACATTTGCTATTCGGACTCTCACCTTGGATAAGGGGTAACCCATTTCCAGGCAGCTGCTAAGCACAGACCGGGTTTGGATAAGGGGAGGTCATCCCCTTCGTTTGAAATTTCGTTTTGGCGGGAAAAAAAAAAGTCACCTGCGTAACTTCCTGGCAAGTTTTGGATTGATTTTTGGAAGTGTTTTATCGTGATTCAATTGCCAAAATAAGTTGGGATGGACTTGAATGGAGTAAACAAGGTTGGTACATCTGTTTATATCGATTAGAATGGGCTGAATGATCGGGTTTTGATAAAACAGGAAAAATAAAAATAAAAATGGAAACAGACAAAAGTTTCGAATTATATTTAGAAGTTACATGCTATATTTTGCAAGGATTTGTCTGTAGAAGCATAAGAGGATAGTTTGGATAATTCAGGAAGGAGGTGAAGTGATTAAACAGGTTAGAAATAACAAAAATTGGCCGAGAAAAAAAAAAATATTTTTGGAAAAAAAAAAGAGATTTTGATCGAGTTTAAACCGAGCTGTGAGGTATATATAAGCTCTAGAGAGGCTAAGGAAGGGTTACGAACACTTTGGAGAAGTTTAGAGCCTTAGAAAAGCGGAAAAAAAAATCAACTGGAGTCGAGTTCAGAAACTTTTCTGCTGCTGCGAAGAAGAAGAACACGAAGAACATAAGACCCTCAGAGTCAGTTGCAGAGACAGACTTATTTTCAGTGACAACGATTTACGGTCGCATCTTCCTGCAGTCACCGAAGCTTTTCAGCAACAATTCCGACTTCTGTTTTAGACCTTCAGCAACTGCAGAATCCGCTGTTTTAACACTTTTCTCCCTTTTAATCAACTTTTGAGCCATAAACATGTATTTTGAGATTATGATTAATATGAGGAGCTAAACCCCATTGCTGAGGCGATAGAGGAAGCTATTTTTCCAACAAAAAGTGGTATATTCTATTTTATTTATTTTATAGCAATTATTTAATGATTATTTGCCTTGATTGAAAATTGTTTGAGTGATTTTTATTGAGCACTTGTTATTTCTTTTGATAGAGCATTCTTGGACCTAGGTTTTTGATGTTTTATGCTTCGGATTTACACTTGTTATTTTGAAAATCTACATGTTGCATTAGTTTAGAATCAAATTAAACGAGAAAATTGCATGAATATAAATACTAGATTAAATCACTTTGAACTTGGAAATTAGTGGAATCTCAGCCTCAGTGTTCTTTTATTATTGATATCAACTTTGTCAGTGTTTGCTATAATTTTTAGTGATTTTTCTGTTTAGTTTTGAATTTAAGTCTAAAGTTATCCTTCACAAGTTCGAGAATCGAATCCTATTACCACCACTTTCACTACAATTAAAACTCACATCAGTGGGAGTTCTCAAATCTTCATCTAGGTGGGGATTATATTTTTTTTCCTTTGTTCCTAATGAATGAAAACCACATTATTAGCTAAACAGAATATTGTCTTATCAAATAAAATTGAACATGGGATTACATCAAACACAAAATGTTAACAGACTAAAGTTCGGTTATCTGGTATAAGTTGCGAAGTCACCGAACTACAAGTTTGGTGTTGACAGATCAAAGTTCGGTTACCACATAGAAATTGCGAAGTAACCGAACTATATTTTATCAAAGTTCGGTTACCTAAATAAATTTATCGACTACACCGAACTCAAAATTTTCATATAAAGGAGTTCGGTTACGTTTTTTTTGCGAGCTTACAGAACTACATAGTTCGGTTACCTAAAAATTCCTAATTGGCCGAACTGTTCTTCATATTGAAAGTTCGGTTACCAAAATCTAGGGTTTTAAAAATTTCTCCTAGCCAAAATCTATACTGTAACTACCATTTTCTATGGTTTTTGATGATTGCTAATCGATTTCTTCAACAAAAATTGATTAAAAGGAATTGGTATGAAGGAAATTACCTGCAGATTTTCATTTTGCTCGAATCGGACTTCTTGGTTGATGTTGGATGCTTGACTTCGTCTCCCAACTTTGCTTGAAGTTGTTTATCAACTTCAAATTTATTTGGGAGATTCGCTATATTTGCCAGACCCGGACTCAATCATGGAATTCTTGGTGTCTGCTTAGAATGCATTGTTTATAAAAATTGATTAATCGACGATGATTTTTTTTCGAATCGACGATTAACGTCGATGTCTACGAAGAAGAGGAAGAAGAAGAAGAAGAAAAAAAGAAAAAAAAATGGTTTTGAAACTGATTTTAGATTTTAATTTAGGGGGTTAGATTAGTGGGTAGTGGTTAAATTAGTGGCTTATTAGGATTAGTTATAACCTTAATTAGGATAATGACAGATTAGTCTTCCCTAATCTTTTAGGACACCCCTTAAAATGTAGGGTGGACATTCATATAACAAAGTAATCCCCCACCTTTTTAGAGTAGTCCCCAAAATATCGTTCATTAGTATTATGTACCTGTACCAGTACGCAGTACCACTCTTAGATTTCACATGAGATAAACTCTAGTTCTTTTCTGTTTCTATCAAATCGAACCACGGGATTATTCAAACCACAGTGAAAAACATCAAAATAAATAAACAAATAAAAGAAGGAGAAGCAGAAAACATGTCAAGCCTCCCGAACGAGCTCTACCATGAAATACTCACGAGAGTACCTGTGAAATTTGCATATGCTTGTAAGTGTGTTTGCAAGACTTGGTTTAAAATAGTTTCTGATCCTAGTTTTCTTAAGTCACACCTTGTTTGCACTAGTCAAAAAAACAACCCCGATCTTATGCATGGAAAATATGATAATAGTAAGAACATCGACTTGGTTCGCGCCATAAGTTATGATTCATTAATATTGAACGGACTTGGTGATGATGTTGTTAACACCGTTGTTGAAAGGGATAACCCAATCAAATCATCAAATTATGTCGTTCGAGTTGTTGGTTCTTGTAATGGTATGGTTTGACTATTTATATGTCATGGTGATGGAACTGAATTATTTTGTGTGATTTGGAATCCCGCTATTAATGAACGCAAGAAAGTAATTAAATTGCACGAATCATGGGACGATTACATGGGTCGTGGTGGCTTTGCTTTTGGTTATGATAGTAAAACTGGCGATTACAAGCTGGTAGTTGCGGTTAACGGACTTAGTAAGAGTCATTTTGATTCTTCATTTTCCTTAATCCATGTATATACTATAGGGTCAAATTCATTAAAAAGCTTTCAAGACGTCCGTTATCGGTTTTCTTCGGGAAGACATGGGGTGGTCTTTAATGGAGCTATTCACTGGTTAGGTCGAGTCCAACAACAGTTTTCTGAAGTTATAGTCTCTTTCGATATGTGTGAAAAGAGATTCAAGGAAATCAAATTACCAGCTCTAGTGCATATGAGCGTGGGAGTACTTGAAGTGTGCTTGTGTACGCTTGTTAAAGGTAAGGCTTCTATTGACGTTTGGGTGATGCAGGAATATGGTGTTCCAGAAACTTGGAATAAACGTTTTAGCATTACTGATGAGAGAATTATGGGTAGCCTTAAGATGAGTCTGGTGTATTATTTTAAGAATGGCCAAATGCTATTCGGTGCTGATCATTGTAAAATTTTATCTTATGATACAAAGGATGGAAGTGTCCGAGAACTGAATATTCAGATTAGTTCAATCTTTGGCGGTGAAGAGATTTATTTCGACAGCTTGGTTTCACTTCACGCTGGTACTTGGTCGAGTTTGGCACATGAGAAATAAAATGAAACGTTTAGAAGAAGAAGAATAAGAAGAAAACTATGAGTCCCATGATTCTAGTGCATGGTGGGTTTATCTACTTCACCGCCATCCGACTGAGTTGTTCTTATTTATTTTAAAGTGTTAGCGCTTGAGCAACTGCAAGTATTGCTATATATTACAATCTCTTTCTTTGATTATTCTTGGCGCTTGATAAAAGAAAAGTTATATAAGACTCAAATTCGCATTCTAATGTAGTTTGTTTCATCTTAGTTTGATAAAGAAAAAATGTTGTGCGACTTTTTCATGTCTTGTTAATCGAGTTATTAGTAAAACTAATGGTTTTCATTGTTCAGTGAAGCCCAATGTTTAATCTCATCAATTCTGTAATGATCTCAGTTAGGAAGACAGTGTGTAGGGCCAATTCTGTCAAAAAGAAAGCTGTATATCTTGCAAGTTGCAAGGGTGAAATAGGAAACCTGAACTTTTAAGGAAAAATTCAACTCCAGTGCAGTGAATTACATTATTTGAACAACAATTCTGTATGTACCGGGGCTAAAATCCCGTGTCACATACCGTTAGACACAAAACATATGGGAGTTATGGTGGGTAAACAGCACCCCTGTTAATCTCCTTTGAAGGGGCCCACGAGCTTATTTATACCGAGAATCCGGAATTTTCAACGTAACATTACAGTGATTTGAACCAAAGTGGCTGCAGCTCGGAATAAATATAATTAAGCAAACAAAAATGATACATGTACCGAAGAGTTACACTTCGATTTGTACCGGGCACTAATAGTAATGGGCCCCTGTAAAACTCCAGCAGTGATGGTTCCACCGTCTCTATTAGAGCTTCGGGACAAAACGAAGTGGAATATCACTGCTGTTAAGCAAATACACCTTTTGGTGCATCGAAAAGAAAACAAAATACACCTGTACATAACCAAGGAAACTGATCAGAAAACCCCGATCTCGGTGAATTATGAATAAACATGTATGGACAGAGAGAAAGAAGATCTCATCGTGAACTAAGAAGAATAAATATGTACCCTACAATTTGGTTACTTACCTAAAACGGACCCCTTTGCACAAAATCCGTCTCATAGCCAAATATATGACAACTAACCCCACAATTTGCCATAAAATCTGTATTGCCGCCAAAAGTTTCCCTATGGCTATGACTTAACCAATTTTGTTTGATGCATCCAAATGGGACCTCATGATCTCAATTCGATAACCGGATGATGCTTTCTCTCCTCTCTCATTTCCACTTCATTGAAGGAAAAAAAAAAGTCTTAATTAGTCTCTTGTTCAGATTTGATCCTTTCTAGACCAGATTTAAGCAAAGCAAAAAAAAGTTAAAAAATTCTTTCTAAATTTGAAGTATAAAATTAGTTTTATTTTCTTTATTTTTGATGTATTTTAAAATATTTCTTCATTATTTAGAACAAATTTCTTTGCCATCTGGGAGAGTTTCTTTGCCCTTTGAGGGTGATTATTCAAACATTGATTGCTGGTTCGTGAATTTTTATTCTCGATTCAGGAATATCGGCTATTAACACGGTATCGCTTTGAATCCATATTCAATCCAAGTGATTTAGGGTATTCGGGTTCGTTTGGATCTACAAGATTTTGGCAAAAATACTTCTTTCTTTTAGGAGCATCTCTTCACGAAAAAGAAGAAAAAGAAGAAGAAAATCAAACTAAATGGCATGAACGGATTATACCATCGTTCTTCCCTACTACCTTTACAAAAATTAGAGACCTTTGATGTTTATAGCTCTTTCTCTTCACGAATTATTTGTAATTAATATCTTCATTTGTATCTTGTATTTCGATATTTTTGTATCATATATATTATCACTATTTTGATTTGAATAAATTGAAATTTGTTAATTGACAAAAAAAAAAAAAAACCTCAAAATCGACATTATGACCTCAAACATGAATTTGTTTCAAGAATGTGTCTATTGTAACCTTGTACTTGCCCCGTAAGTTAAAACTTGCTTCGTAACTCAAAATGACCTCGTGGTTCAAAATCGTTGAGACATCAAATTTATATTCCACTTCAAAATATGCATTTTCACTCCAAGTTTAAATAGTGCCTTATGATGTACCTCATTGTGACTCATCTTTAGATTTGTGACTCAATATACTACTCCGCGTTCAAAATTTTATTTGTAACCCGATAGATCCCCGCAATTCAAAATTTACCAAGTGCTCTTAAATGGATCTCGTGATCCAGAAGTTTCATGGTGACATTAGCAATTCAAGATGCTTCGTGACCCAAAATCTATCACATGGTTTAAACTTGTGCCTCAAAATGAGTGGTGGGCCACATATTTAACATTAGAACGATTTTTTTTTGGGTATCGCTCCTTTTTATGGGATCATGATTTGCTTAGCCATCAATTATGATGAGCTAACGGTGTCCTAGTTATGGTAAATGACCTAGCTATTCACTACTTAAATTAACTTGAAGCTAATTCAAAAGTAATAACCTAAATTTAATATTTAACTAAAACGATAATTTATAAACATAAAAAACCAATTTTTCTACTAACTTTTTTCGTTTAAAAATCTTTTCTTCTCCTCTTGTTCTCTCTTCCCTTTTCATAATCGTTTTAAATCAAGATTTTAGAAATTTGTATATTACAAGGTACTTTCCGACTAACCCATATCTTCTTTATACACTTATGCTTGATAAATTGAGTAGTAATCATAAAAATTGAAGTGGGTGAGAAAATTTCGGCTAGTTATTTTGTGAAAAAACTCTAGTCGAACTAGTTGAACCGGATGAAAATAAAGAACATGAAGAAATGATCGGCTATTTGGGGAAAAATAATTCATAGCGCAACTTTCTATAAATGTTAGTTCGGCTATTTCGAACAAAAAATTCTTATCCAAATTTTCTAATTTCCTAGTTGAATTTTCAAATTTCCTAGCCGGACCTTCTAGTTTCCTAGTCAAACTTTATGTAAATGGATGTTTTGGTTTTATCTTAGGTTCGGCTAGAAACATGGTGGTCTCGACATTGTCGAACATAACTCTGTGAAACACAAAATGGAGATCGGCTAGTTGTTCTTGAGTTTTCCAAGCCGAACCTAGTCCACACACCATTAAAGAGGATGTTCGACTACCAGTACTTCTGTTCTTCTTTCTGAACCTATTAAAAACGCGGGGATACAACAACCACACCCAACTATTTCATTCGGAAATCTGTATGGACTAAACTCCAATATAATTATGAGAGCACCAAGTTACTGAGTCTCAATCTTGATATATATTAAAGAGCTTTATCTATTTCTCAACACAATTTGTAAATCAAACAGATAGAATACGTGAACCTGATTGTTATGAGAATAACTCGAATGGTACCAAAGACCAATGTCCGAGTGTCAAACAAGTCTTATCCAACAAACAATATCAGATTTATCAACTGTGATTAAACTGCGCACAACCTGTGATATTTCAATTATATAACGAAAATATAATACGGGAAAGAAATAACAAAGACACCAGAAATTTTGTTAACGGGAAAACCGCAAATGCAGAAAAACCCAGGGACCTAGTCCAGACTTGAACACCACACTGTATTAAACTACTACAGACTCTAGCCTACTACAAGTTAACTTCGGACTGGAATGTAGTTGATCCATAACCAAGTCTCACACCGATTAAGGTACAGTCGCGTTCCTTACGCCTCTTGAATCTCGCAAGACCTTGCGCACTTGATTCCCCTAGCTTACGTCCTTTACAGCCTAGAAGTTGCTACAACCCAAAGTCGAAAACTTATAAACAAATCTGTCTCCCACAAATAAATCTATTTTATTTGTTGTTTCCGTCTTAAGATAAAGATCAAGATGAACATGAAACACAACTAATAATATGGTCTTATAATCTCGAAGAGTAGCCTAGAAATATTAGTCACCTCACAATAACCTAAATGATTAAAAGATGAAGTTATTGCGGAATCACAAGAGTCTGAAACGAAGAAATTGTTGTGATTACTTTTTGTATCTTACCTATCAGAGATAAATCTCGAGAAAATCTTAGAGAAGATTAAACTCAACACGATAGAAAAAATAAGATCAGGATACGCAACTACAAAGAAAATAGTTGGACCTGGCTTCACGAATCCCAAATGAAATCTTCAAGTCGTTAACCCTAGAATGGTTTTCAGAAGAACTGGAAACCTAGGTTAATGGAGAATCGACTCTAGTTTGCAACTAGGACACACGAGAGTGTCAGGATTAGATTTCCCAGATGCTAGAGTTCTCCCTTATATAGTATTTCAAATCGGAGTTGCTTATAATCAAAGCTAAGATAGCTTAGTAATAAAGCAATTAATATTCACCATTAGATGAACTCCTGATTTAAGATTCAAGCTAAGTCTTCTCATAAAATAAGCAATCAATCTCCACTGTTAGATAGTATTAGCTTGATACACACAAATTAAATATACCTATATTTAGATATGGGTTAACCGTACCTAAATGTGTATAACAAGTTGGATCAATAACAGTTAACTGAAGTTAGCCATATGAACACTTTTAGCTAGCCATATTCATATAACACTTCTATATCAAATATTATAATCAATCAATCATGATAGATAATAAAATGAATCTAAATATGCTTTAAGAGAGTTGTTCAAATGTTCACTATCTAAGAGAAATATCCATGAATAATTTGAAGCATATTCAGTTTGGTTTGTAATTATACAAAGTACTTATACAAGAACCAAATCATGAACATAATACCACGATTTGCAAAGAAAGTTCGCATACCTTAATTCATTAAAGTTACAAGGACTTTAGTTCATAAACGAACCTGAGTTCATGAGTATGAGTTGTCATACTTACCGATTTTAGAACCTAACCTCTATGTTCGCAAACTGAGTACGCGAACCTAAGTTTCGGCCTCTCCAAGGCTTGTCGTTCGAAAACTCTGTTCGTAAACCACAGTTCCGTACCTATCATAGGTAAACCCGTTCGCAAACAAGAGTTCCGGGCCTGAACTAGTACTTCACAGTTCTCATACTAGGTACGAATACTATGTTGTATCCAGACATTGGTAGTAGTTCTAAAACTCTCATTCAAATCATTTAAACATCCTTAGAAGGAAACAATGGTAATCTGATGCGGGTCGTAACCACAACAAAATAATCGAGATATTTCCCACTAATTAACTAGTAATATAACGGTAGTAAGGATCGTTCTCAAAGAGAGCTGTGTAATTGATAGGTTATTTAGATAGAAAAATAAGATAAAACAAAGGGGGGTTGGTTGTAAGATAAATAAAAAGACAATAATAAAGAAAAGAGATGATCAAGGAATCCTTCGCCATTACCAAGCGATAGATGGATTAGTATACTTATTTATCTTCGTTAGAACCATTCATCACCAACCGTAGGAAAGAAGCTAGAGCAGTGTTATCCCCAAAGTTCCTTATGTAAGCGGATACCGAAGCGCTCGCATATCAAGTTCTATCCAACTGAACCACCAAGTAGTAGCGCACTCAAGGTGTAACCCAATCAGAAGCTTTAAGTTATGTGAACTTAGGTTGATCCTAGCAGTTAGACTCTTAGAGCAAGGTCAACTTACTAGTGTTGTCTTCACATATGATTGCTCCACAGAATCCCTCTGCAAGGTCTCGCGTTCTCTACTTGTGTAAGGATTATTCAACAATTACACGGATATCCTAACCCTTTACTAGCAATATAATGATCAAAAGATTAATCCAATTGTACACTTGAATAATCTAGAAATCAATCATACACCCTAATTATAGTGAAAACAAACGATAAGATGATAAAACTCTGAATAGATTTATATAACTGATAAAACTTCACGCTAGAACATTGATTTCATCCTCAATCAACAAAGGTTTAGCTTCTCATGATTACACAATTACCCGGTTTCCCCCTAAAGGGGTAAACCCTAGAATATTTTATGAAGAACAAAGGTATAATATGAGATGTGTAGATCTATTATAATTGTTTTGGAAGTCCTCTTATATAGTTTTCATGAGATCTAGGTATTAGAATCCATCCTGGACCGTGTTTCCTTGATTTGGAAGTCAAAATACGTCAAAAGGGACCCATAGGTTTGTCTCAGTCGGCATTGTCAAATACCCCAAATCAATGCCGAAAGTTGGGGTCGAAAATACACCTTCTCTTCCCGAAATTTGGCCACTTTCGGTATTCCTTTAGCAATGCCGAAAGTTGTGCTGTAGATCGCCGTTTTTCGTCTCGACTGTTTTGGCCGTAATTTCTTCGTCCGAACTCGGAATGACCTCATTATTTCGCCGTTCACTTCGTAATTGAATTATCTTCAAGATGGGGATAAGAAATACTTAATTTGTATGAGTTTAAATTGGTATTCTAGTCCTTCTTATGTTTTCGACATTCTTTGCTCCTTTTCGTCGCAGTTCTTCCACTTCTTTCAGCTTTAGACACTTGGATCTTTGAGAACTTCACTTTATAGCTCTTTTGTAGCCCTTTTCACTCTTCTTAGGATGATTCACCTAATATGACACATAAACTAGAAAATAATCATAATAACAAGTAATATGCAAGAATTATAGCTAAAACAAGTATGGAATTAAGCACTTATCAAATTCCCCTACACTTAGCTTTTGCTAGTCCTCGATAAAACTACCTAAAGTACAAAAACTCCATGTCGTCTAGGATACAGATGCACTTAGCAAATGCAATATGCCTTTAAACCCCTAGGTGTCCCTAGTGGACGAGTTATAGTCTCGTGAGGGCTTACAAGAGATATACCCACAAAACCTACTCCAACTTCAAATCTTTCCAGCGTCCCAAGCATACAAAGAGCTATGAGGACATAGAGTTTTTGCATGCTAGTAATAATAAGTTACAAATACCAAAAAACATATTCTCATTCTTAAATGTTGAGTGAGAAATAACCACACCATAATGAGAGAACACGCGTTTGAGAGCGATCAATAGGCATTTCGCCTCGACTTCTACCTCACTTAAAAGGATTTTATGATAATTGCACTCAATAAGACGTCTTTTTTATGGGTCTCACATGTGTGCAGGTAGGAATGAAGAGAGAAATCCTATACACGTTGAATAGTGGGAAGGAAACCTTCCGGAAAAAAATTCTGGAAACCCCACAAGATCGTGGGAAATAAAAGACTTTTTATGATGATCTCTAAGAAAGGAAATCAACTATTATTATTGAGGATGAGAGTACTTACCACCTTCACATTCGATCGGCAGTGACGAAAGCACCACTCTCACAACATCCAATAGAAACGTCTTCCTTCCTTCGGCTCGTCTTCTTCCTCTTCTCGGCCTTCGTCTTCGGTCTTCAACTATTGATGATAAACTCTTGAACTTCATAAAATTTTTACAATTGTAACTCTTTTCCTCTATTCCTTGTTGCTTGAAACTTCCTTATAGATTTTTGTTCCTTCCCCACGGCCTTATTAAATAAAATAACAAATTTTTCTCGTTTTTTTTTTCATTTTTTTTTCGATTTTCTTAAGACGAGAAAAATAATACAAAAATAACAATGAAAATGGCCATGGTGAAGTACTTTACCGCTTGATTCTTCACAACTTGTATTGTCTCGTATCATAAACTTCAATAACTCTCATCTTTTGATTTTCTTCACTCTTGTACTTAGTATTCCACTTTGATATAGAATTCCGCTCCTTGTATTGTAAGTCTTCAACATGTATTTAAAAATTTGCTCATTGTATGTTGCTTTACTTGGATATGAAATTCGCTATTCCTTGTATTGTTGCTTGTAAACCTTAAACGTCTTCAACTTTCCTTGTAGATTTTGATGTCGCTCCACTTGTTGATGATAATGGTGTTTCTATGGACCTGTTGTTGTCGAGAGAGAGAATGGTGCTACCTGCAAATCAAACTACAAGAAGGTGGTTTTCATCTACAGACGTCACCCTCATGATTGACAAAAATTAGCACTCAAGAGATCAAAAATAATGTTTCTATTGGTGGTAGGTTGGGTATCTCACCATTCTACCCGGAATTAACGTATGGTGACACACACTCAAAAGAAAGCTCTTTAGTCAAATACAAAAAAAATCTGGTATGGTGCCTCAGTTGATTTGAAAATAGGTAGTCTCCACTAATGATTGATCAACAACTCTAATAATGCATTTCCCTTTGCTCCTCATTTGCATCACCGGCATGATTAAATCCATTATTTAACACTCTAACAAGTAAGAAATCTGAACGTAGTTCCCTAACACTTCCAAGTTCAGTTATGTCGGTCAGAATTCTCCATGTAAACATACCTAGAAGTATGCTAGTGACTCTAAAATCTCTACAAGTTTGAGGTTTTTACGCAAAATTTTTAAAAACTCTATATGCAAAATATCCAAACACTCCCCCACACTTAAACTTTACATTGTCCACAATGTAATTGACTCGTCTTAAGTAAAATCAAGGTGGGAAATCCTAATATGATATGCAAAAGAAGAAAACTAAAAAAAAAGGATAGAAAATACAAAACCTATGGGTTGCCTCCCATTCAGCGCTTAGTTTAACATCCTCATCCTGACTCGCTGGTTATCGTTCATACACCAACAATCTGAAAATTTGGTAGTCTTCCCAGAAAACAATCTGCAATTCTGGTAATAACTTCATGAAAACATTAGCACAAGATATAAATATTGAAGTTTCCCCCACACTTAGTCCTTTCTACACTCGAAAGTGGATAGAGAACATAAAACATGGGTACTTCAAAAGGTTCTTCAGCATGGCGAACCTATAAACTATTCAAATAAAACACATCAAGTGGTGGATACTTAAAAGCAAAATAATCCATTAAAACTTTGGAAGCACATAACTCCAATCCTAAGTGATGTAGATCAAAAGATTTAGAAATATGCAAAGGATTAGACAAACCTTCCACAATCTATTGTATTACAGGATCCTCATCATTCTTATAGAATTGCAATAAATTATTTACCTCGTTTATATCGTGGTCCTCTATCAAACTATTAAGCCATTCTTCGTCTGCTTCAACCGAAATCTTAGCATCATTATAATCCCCGGCAAGCTCAATTGGGTCTTCCATGAATTTAATCCATTTGGTTTCATTCTCAATCTCAATCTCTTCAACACTTTCGTCATCAGAATCCTCTTCAAGAAAAATTTCTTCGGTGCAACTCCTAAAAATCTTCGCTTGAGTACGTTACACCATTTATAACAACGGTTATGTCATATTCATCCTCCTCCTTTTGAATAGGCGAGTGATCGTTATAATGATCAGGAGTTGAAATAACGTTACCATTATTGCAAGGTATTTCCAAAGGTTGTTCATATTCATCCGAGTCTTCGTCAACCTCATAATCTTCAATATCCCAACGACGTTGAAGTTCCGTTCGTATTACCTTGTTAATTTCTTCGAGAGTCTTTTCTGATGCTCCAGCTTATTCTAACTAATCATATTGCTTAGAAAGTTTTCTGATATTAATACGCTTTCCGCCGTTATTCATGATGGAATTTTCAGACTGTATCTCTTCTTTTGACATAAATGAAGAAAGAACATGATAAAGAGGAGTAGGTCTTTCCAAACTCTCTGTCATCTGCACATTACTAGAAAACAACTGATCAGAAGTATAACTATCCTCCTATCCATGTTATTGCTCACTTACATACCCGTCATAAGGTTGTTGATATGTATGAGAGTATCCATAAAGCTCCATAGGGTATGGTTGATAGTTGTTATATGAATGAGATTGAAATCCAAATTGATTACCACTATAATATGATGATTGGTCTTGTGCTCCGTACATGTTATGTCCGTAAGGAAACATGACGACTCATAAGAACAAAAGAAAAAATCTAAAAACAAAAACAAAAACAAGCTAAACAAATAACAAATCAATTAACAACCGCTCCCCGGCAGCGACACCAAAATTTGATGCGGGTCGTAACCACAACAAATTAATCGAGATGTTTCCCACTAATTAACTTGTAATATAACGGTAGTAACGATCGTTCACACAGAGAGATGTGTAATTGATAGGTTATTTAGATAGCAAAATAAGATAAAACAAAGGGGGGTTGGTTGTAAGATAAACAAAAAGACAATAATAAAGAAAAGAGATGATCAATGAATCCTTCACCGTTACCAAGCGATAGATGGATTAGTATACTTATTTATCTTCATTAGAACCATTCATCACCAACCGTAGGAAAGCAGCTAGAGCAGTGTTATCCCCAAAGTTCCTTATGTAACCGGATACCGAAGCGCTCGCATATCAAGTTCTATCCAACTGAACCACCAAGTAGTAGCGCACTCAAGGTGTAACCCAATCATAAGCTTTAAGTTAGGTGAACTTAGGTTGATCCTAGCAATTATACTCTTAGTGCAAGGTCCACTTACTAGTGTTGTCTTCACACACGATTGCTCCACAGAATCCCTATGCAAGGTCTCGCGTTCTCTACTTGTGTAAGGATTATTCAACAATTACAAGGATATCCTAACCCTTTACTAGCAATAGAATGATCAAAAGATTAATCCAATTGTACACTTGAACAATCTAGAAATCAATTATTAACCCTAATTATAGTGAAAACAAACGATAAGATGATAAAACTCTGAATAGATTTATATAACTAATAAAACTTCACGCTAGAACATTGATTTCATCCTCAATCAACAAAGGTTTAGCTTCTCATGATTACATAATTACCCGGTTTCCTCCTAAAGGGGTAAACCCTAGAATATTTTATGAAGAACAAAAGTATAATATGAGATGTGTAGATCTATTCTAATTGTTTTGGAAGTCCTCTTATATCGTTTTCATGAGATCTAGGTATTAGAATCCATTCGGGACCGTGTTTCCTTGATTTGGAAGTCAAAATACGTCAAAAGGGACCCCATAGGTTTGTCTCAGTCGGCATTGTAAAATACCCAAAATCAATGATGAAAGTTGGGGTCGAAAATACACCTTCTCTGCCCGAAATTTTGCCACTTTCGGTATTTCTTTAGCAATGCCGAAAGTTGTGCTGTAGATCGCCGTTTTTCGTCTAGACTGTTTTGGCCGTAATTTCTTCGTCCGAACTCGGAATGACCTCATTCTTTCACCGTTCACTTCGTAATTGAATTATATTCAAGATGGGGATAAGAAATACTTAATTTGTATGAGTTTAAATTGGTATTTTAGTCCTCTTATGTTTTCGACCTTCTTTGCTCCTTTTCGTCGCAGTTCTTCCACTTCTTTCGGCTTTAGACACTTGGATCTTTGAGAACTTCACTTCATAGCTATTTTGTAGCCCTTTTCACTCTTATTAGGATGATGCACCTGATATGACACATAAACTAGAAAATAATCATAATAACAAGTAATATGCAAGAATTATAGCTAAAACAAGTATGAAATTGACATTCTAAACATGTAAATTAAGCACTTATCATAATCCTACACATACCACTAACTTCAAGTAATTTTCAAGTGATTAATTGATCAATACGAAACTTCCCAAGTTAACATCAAATTATTGTCTCACACAAATCATGTAATATGTTCAAGGTAATTTTCACATGATCATCTTGACTTAATATTTAGATTCCAACAAATAAATTGTTTACCACTAAACTTAATATTTAGATTATGAAGTTAAGCCAGAGCTAAAATATTCAACCTGTATTTCGAGAAATATATAAACGAGATAAACTCGGCTCGAAATTTCAAATGTGTATAACACAAAGTCTATATAGCGATACGACTTAGTCTCATTAATAGATTGAATTTAATAGACTTCTGAGTGATAGATAAGTTTTAATCTCCACATACCTTTTGTTGACGAAGTTCCTCCAAGCTCTTCAGTAGATCTTCTTCTTCAATTGGTGAACATCGTGAAGTCTAAAGCTCAACTACACATTTCTATCCTAATCCGAGACATAGCTATAAGTAGACTAGAAATCAAGTATATATAGTTTTGATCAACTAAACTTGACAAACAATCTTGAGATAGCAATGCTTGCGAGTTCGACCGAGTAGTGCTCTAAAGATATGGCAATTAATTAAGCACAAGTTCATTTAAGAACTCTCCCCCATTTGATGTCATTCCCAAGAGAACAACATGAGAGACCTTACTTTCACAACAAAAGAAGGATTTCTTTGGACATTAACAAATCACATGGATTTGTATCTAGTAAATCTCGAGTAAATTAACCATAAGAAGGTCTGATAGATTAATTTAGTCAAAAATCACTCAACATAAGAAAACTTACAGAGTAGATATAGTACTTTCATATAAAAGTGGATCGGGGAAAGATAAATACTGCGGAATTTCTCAAAAAATACATTATATCTTTCATCAATATATGCATAAAGACATAATAGACTTAACTTTTGAGCATATATGAGATAATAGCACAATCCACGAACGTAAAAGCAAATATATCTTATAAGACATTTGCAATATAGAAAACCAATAAGATTAAATACTATAAGTTCATCTTCCAAAAACTTAGAATTTAAATAAATAAATCTAAAAACATTACAAGATGAAAATCGTTGGAAATAGCTATGTGAAATCACAATATATACTATACCAAACCCTAGTTATCCTTCTTATTCATAAGAATAAATTCTCAAAAAGAAGTTTCCTAGACATTAATATTTTTGAATAATTCTTTATTGTCCCCGAATTCCTTATCGTCAACAGACATAGGAACATAAGGTTCATGAAGAAAAGAATCAATTCCAACAAACCTTCTTGACTGTTGTAGAACAAGGGCCTTTTGAATCTCCAGAGATCTTAAAACAATAGCTTTTATTTAAGGAATCTCCATCCTGGTTTATTTCAACTGGAAAACCTAATATCGACACATTCCTGTGTCCTAGTTGAAAACAAGAGTTGATTTTCCTTTAACCTAGGTTTTCCAAAATCATTATTAGGTTAACGCCTTGAAGACTTCATTTGGGATTCGTGTAGCCAGATCCAACTATTTTCTCCGTAGTTGCGTATTATGATCTTACTTGTTCTATTGTATTGAGTTTTATCTTCTCTAAGATTTACTTGATATTTATTTCTGATAGGTAAGATATAAAAAGTAATCACAAAAGTTCTTCGTATCAGACTCTTGTGATTCCGCAATAACTTTTCATGTTAATCAGTTGGGTTATTGTGAGATGACTAATATTTCTAGGATGTTATTCGGGAGTATAAGACCGGTTATTAGTTGGTTCCTCTTCACCTTGATCTTCGTATCAAAAGACGGAACAAAAATAGAATAAAGGATAGACATATCCGTGGGAGAAAGATTTGTTTATAAGTCTTTGACTTTGGGTCGTAGCAACTCTTAATTGTGAGTGAGATCACCTATGAGAATCAAGTGCGCAGAATCCGGCATGGTTCTAGAGGGGTAAGGAACGCGAGTGTACCTTAATAGGTGTGAGACATTATTAGGGCTCAACTACATTCCAGTCTGAAGTTAACTTGTAGTAGGCTAGATTCTGTAACGGTTTAATACAGTGTGGTGTTCAAATATGGACTAGGTCCCGGGGTTTTTCTGCATTTGCGGTTTCCTCATTAACAAAATTTATGGTGTCTATGTTATTTCTTTTACGTATTATATTTGTTTATATAATTGAAATATCACAGGTTGTGCTTAGTTCAATCAGTTGATAAATCCGACCTTGATTGGTGGATAGAACTTGATTGACACTTGGGAATTGGTCTTTGGTACCGTCCAAGTTATTTCAAATGTCAATCAGGCTCACAGATTTCTATCTATTCGATTTGCTGATTATATTGAGAAAGAGATAAAAACTCTTTGATATATTTCTTGATTGAGTCTCGCTTTTAAGTTAGTGCTCTCGGAATTTTATTGGAGTTTAGTCCATATAGATTGCCAAACAAATTATTGGGTGTGGTTGTTATACCCCCGCTTTTTCACATATTTTTCAGTTTTCTCTTCAAAGTTGTATTAGAGGAATGTGATTTCTCTTTTTCCTTCATGATTGATGACTTAACAATTATACTAGCATCTTTTCCATTAGAAGAAGTATTGCTTGGATTCTCCATAATTTCGAGATATGGGTTTTTGGAAACACAAATAAAACAGTTCTACAAGCAACCTTTTGTTGAAAAGAGTTTCAGAGAAGGAATAGGATTGCAGGATTACGAACCTATATACAGTGTGTTAGATCATAGCTCGGTTGAACCCACCAAGCGTTGGCATGCCAAGTTTGGTTGTCATATTTTAGTGAATCAAAACTCATTTAAAGAGTCGCTTGATTATGTACTAGATTCAACTTCGTATAGGTTAAACTAGAAAGACTAGGAATATGAGATATACAAGTATTACTCGAAGACTTGAAGAATGTGAAGAAGTAAAGAGCTACATCGATGAAATCATCCTTCCTCTTGAGGTTAGTAATATTTTAACTTGAACTGTTTCATTCCTAACGTATCTTTCAAGACATGCTATATTGAAAACATAACTGCGAAGCTGTGAATGATTATACTCTAGTTAGACATAGTATTAAGGAATTATAATACGAAGTATAACGCTTATCTTTTGAACTTCGTATATAAGACATTGACATAATCGTATGAATGCTATTGTGATTATGTGTATGGGTAAAGGTGAAGATTTCATCCTAGGAAACAATGTTTACATTCGTTTAAAGGAAGTACATTCATAAACTTGTTTTGTGCATCGAAAGGGAAATCGCTAGGATTATTGGTGTTGTTATTCATTACATATCTTTGGATTACAAATATGTGTGAGTTAGTAGAACCGATTATAATTTATTATGTATCTTGGTAAAACTAATCATAGTGCCTGATTTATATATTGGTATGACTTTTATTAGTGGAACCAATCCTAAGTAATATTTGTAATTGGTTTAACCGATCCTAGTAATTGGTGCGACCGATCACAAAAGAAATGTGTAATCGATCCTTGTAATTGGTGTAACCGGTCCTAGTACTTGGTGTAACCGATCCTAGTTACTTGTGTAACCGATCACAAGTAATACCATGAGTATATGGTAACCGGTCTTGGTAATTGATGTTGAAAAAGCGGGGGTCTAACAACCACACCAAATATTTCGTTCGGCAATCTTAATATACAAACTCCTAAATACTTTTAAGAGAATCAACTAGACAGTTAGACTCAATCTAAGAAAAGTATATCAAGGAGTTAATATCTCTATCTCTTTAATTCAATCTGCAATCAGCAAGTAGAAATTCGCGAGCCTGATTGAATACAAGAGATATAACTTGAACGGTACCAAAGACCAATGTTCAAGGATCAATCAATTTCAATCAATAACCAAAGGTTGGATTTCCTAATTGATCGATTCAACACACAAACTGTGATATTTCAATTATATAACAAAATATAATGCAGAAAAGAAATAACACAGACACCAGAAGTTTAGTTAACGAGGAAACCGAAAATGCATAATAACCCTGGGACTTAGTCCAGATTGAATACCATACTGTATTAAGCCGCTACAGACACTAGCCTACTACCAATGAACTTCAGACTAGACTGTAGTCGAACCCTAATAAATATCCCACTGATTCAAGGTACAGTTACGCTCTTTACGTCTCTGATCCCAGCAGGATACTACGAACTTGATTCGTTAGCTGATCTTACCCACAACCAAGAGTTGCTACCACCCAAAGTCGAAGACTTGATAAACAAATTTGTCTCACACAGAAAAGTCTATAGATTGAATAAATCTGTCTCCCACATAAATCTGTCTCTCATCAGGGATTAGCCCGAGGATACGACAAACGTGTTCATTAGAGGCAATTTAGCCTAGGCGATAAAGTCTGGCGCGAGGCAGGAAAATTTTCTCCCATCTGGGAAGGACCACTCACACTCATCGCCAAGCCAGGCGATGGGGCATACAGATTGCTCAAACCTAATGGGGAAGAACTCGAACGCCCCTGGAACATCAAATACCTCAAGCAATACGATGCTTAAACAGCTCATCTCTTAGGAAGATAAAATCCGAAAATAGGACTCGAATCCTTACTTGTAAAAGGTCATGAAACCTTACTTGAATGTACTAAGGGCTTACGAACCCTCTTTTGAGAATAATAAAATTACTCCTTTTTGTGTACTTATTTCTTGCAATTTTTTGCAACCTTTTTTTTTTTCGATTCACTTTGATTTATTTATTTTTCTTGCAATTTTTTGCTTTTTGTTTTATTTGTTCTTGCATAATCATATAATATTTGCATTATCACAAAAGCCCATCAAGATTATGGCACGGTGCTAGCCACACCTTCCATTCTACAATGAATGATGCGGGTAAAATACCTAAGCTGCCCAACATACCTAAGGAAATGCCATCTAGCCGAATGAAGCAAGATGAAGAAGGGGACACCCTAAGCTACCTAAGACGGGAATAGACCTAAGGTAATGCCATCATGATCACGAAATCGGATGATGTCCTTCCATAACAGGAGATATCCAGAATCAAAGTACTTACCTTTGGCTAAGGAAAGAATCACTTGACCGAGATATTGCCCTCCAAACAATGGTTAATAAACAAGTGACTCACACAACTGATCACTTAACCCTTGGGAAAGTGTAACCTAAATAGGACACTATTAAAAAACCAATCCCATGAAGGCATCATACCAAGGAGAGAAGGGGAATGTGTTATGCCTAAAGCCCAACACCGTAAGAGATGCCCTATACAATTAAGGAACTGACCACTCCTTGGATTTGTCACGCATGGTTGGACCAACAACATGTACAAAACCCCCCGGGAGCCACAAAAATACACACATCATGTGATGTAATTCAACTAAGGAAATTATCATCCATATAAACAACTACTTCAAAAGAAAGTATCATTGCCTCCCACATATGAGGACTTATCAAACTATGTGTAGCAAAATAATGCCTGCAACACAGAAGAGGACTCGGTTAGCGTACTGACCAGTCAAACCAATTACACATTGCCTCGAAAGGAGCACGAGGACTTACCAAATAATGTCTTCCTAAACATTACCTCAAAAACAACACGTGGTTTAAACACAAAAAGGAGAAAACAAGAAGTTTTTTGAAAAGCAAAGCTTATATGAGCAAAAGAAGTGACGAACTTAAACCTTCCCATCGCCAGGTGCACCTTGCTCAATATCCACCCAATCCTCGCCCTCATAAGTTCCAGGAGCAACTTGCTCGGACTCGGGCTCAACAGGCGGAGGTGGAACCACAACATTGGCAGCAGCAGCGACCCTTTGACGCTCACGAAGGACGGAAGTTCTGCAGGCATTTGTTATCATAAGCTTATACTCAGCATGAAGATTGCTCAACTTCTGATTCTTATTAGCACGCTCAGCCTCCAGCTCTTCCTCATGGTTGCTCACCAATTCATTAAGCTCTTCGTCAATACTTTGTTTTGCCACCTTCACTTCCTCCAACTGCCTCTCCAACTCCGCATTACGCTGACGAGCCTCTGCAAGAGAAATAAAAGGAGAGAGTCAATATAACAGAAATAACTCATAAAAGCATAAGGTGAATGAAAATCAAAAGCCGCTAATAGGAAACTTTCATGTTCAATTAAAACAGAAGCTAAGGTCTGTTCCACTTGGGCCTTTTGGTTATCTAAAGAACTAATCTGTGCTTCAACAAGAGTTATGGCAGCATCGCCAGCCGGGCACTGATGTGATTTCAACTTTGTTGTAGTAATAGGTTCGTAAGACTTGTGAAAGCAATTGATTTTAGACTTATTTAAACTAAAAATAGAGAAAATTTAATTCCCAAATTTGATTTCAAGATTGAAAATAACCAAGACACTAGATTCCACTATTACACATGAATGAATGATGGTAAAAATTCCAAAACTCTAATTATTTTTAAAATCTCTTTTTCTTAATTCACAAATGATCAAGCATATTCTCAAACATTAATTATATCCCTTAAGCATAGATTATCTAACCAAAGTATAACCTATCTAATTGAATCACAACTAATTAGGAAAAATTATGCAAACAATTAAAATTCTACAAAGTATTGATTGAGTGAATTATAAAATACAAATTAGAGAAAAATAGAATAGTTACAAATTATTCATGCATAAATAGCTTCCTCCGTGCCTTGGTTACGCGAGAATTAGCTCATCATCATGGAAACACGCTCAAAATTCATCTTTATTGCTCAAAAATGGTGTTCACAATAATGAAATGGGAGAAAAACAATAAAACCGGGTTTGTAACAGTTTTATTTGTTACAAACCGAGCTGTTACAGAGAACGATAAAAATGAAGTGTTGTTGTCACTGTAGCAATACGACCCACAAGCAATTGTCATTGTCACTGTTGGAAAACGACGGTTTTGCGTGCGTCTTATGTTCTTCGTGTTCTTCACAGCAGCAGAAAACAACAACTTCCTGTAACTTTTTTCTCGATTTTTTTATGCTCTAAAACGTCTCCATATTCTCTCCCTGAACTCTCTTCCCCCTCTATGAGTCTCCTACACTCTTTATATACCCAACTGCACCAAGAATCTCCCATAATAACTTGGCAAATATCTGTAATAATTCCCATGCAGTCACCGAAATAATTTTCCTGAATCAACTTCTTCACACGTCTGCATGTACTCCGCATACACTCAACAGCCTCAAAAACGCTCCATAAGAAGTGTAGCACGCTTCAAATTCATGCAAACCTTCAAAAGATGAAGTAAAAATCCCGAGAATATCTCCAAAAACAAACGTGCCCTGTTTTCTTCCAAATCACACCACACTTCTATTTTCTCGAAATTAAAGCTCTTACCATCTCTGTTTCGATCAAACAGGCTGGTCTTAACTAATTTAAACGAGAAAAATCTCCCCAAATCTTCTCGACTTTAATGAAGAAAATCCTCCCATACACGTATTCCCTGTTTTCTCCCACGCGTGATTGTAGCAAAAGTTAGTTGATTCTGACAACATTACCACCCTGTTTAGTCAACACAGGATATTTGATGCCAATTCCAGCTATTTAATCTCCTTCAAACTCGTCGAAATCTCCACTGCAAACTCTCGGGTTTTCAAGAACCAATTTCCCGCCAAAAACGAATTCAAATGAAGAAGAAAGGGTTGCCCCTTATCCAACAGCTGGGGTGCGAATATCAGGTGGGTACCCCTTATCAACTGGGTGCCCCTTATCCAATATGGGAGTCCGCTTAGCAAATGTCCTCCGGGATGCCTTTAACACTTTTTTTGGAGTGTTTTCAACACTTTTCCGGGGTTCCTCCGGTGAATTTTTGGGGTGCTTCCGGTGCATTTCTTGGGTGGCTTTAGTACTCTATCCTGGGGTGTAAAACACCACTTTTCGAGCCAAATTTGCCGCAAGAGCTTATCCCTAGAAAAGACTTAAAACAACTTTATTAGAAATAAAATGAGTCCTAGATAATGTAGTTATGGGTGAAAATGCGTCACACTTACGTGCTTATCAGGGACGATAACATGTGTCTATCACGTTCCTTTTCAAGATGGATAAAATCTCGCTTGAGACGCACTAACTCTTCTCTGTCATCCCCTGCCTGCGCTAGAAGGGGCATATGGTCCGATTTCCACTTAATCAGCCCATCCTTTTAAGTTCGGAGGAACTTGATCTCATCCGAGCGATCTACAACCACCTGCTTAGCTTTATCTAGCATCGCACGAAGCTCAACGATGCGATATCGATGAACATCCACATCCTTCTGAAGTCGTGCATTCTCATATTCTAAGGAATCAATCTTGCACTGGCGAGAACTCACATCGAGCTTCAGATTGCATAGTTCCCTAGCATGCCTATGACCAGTATTATCTACCTTCTCCTCCAAACATTTTACGGTGGCTACCAATAGAGGGGACTAATTTAGAACTCTCGAACCTACTATGGAGACGAAAACTTAGATAAAGGAAAAAATAAATACCTTTCATCTCTTTTTTATCTTGGCGAAAGGACAAAGCCTCTTGCTTGGCCATCTCCACAGCAAGACGCGGATTCTGATTCTCATGCTCACCATCTCTAGCTCACTTCCTAGCAACACGAGTCTCGGACAACATACCAACCTTAAGATTGTTACTCTAGTAAATCAGACAACATCACCAATTAGAAAAACTTTAACTGAGGTAATAATAAATCGCATACTATTGAAAGTATTGTCAAATACATACCGCCTGCACAAACTGATGCTGAGCGGATTTAGGTAGAGAAGTTAGAATACGAGATTGCTCATCCTCGCTCAGCCGAGCATACTGATCCGAGTATAGCATTTTCATCGCCTCGGATCCACCACCAAAAATGGTGGAAGATGAACTAGAAGGAGCCACTGGAGCAGAAAGAAAACCACCAGCAAAAGTACTTGGTACGCCAATACCAACACCACCACCAACCCGAGCACCTACATCGGGAAGAACACCCGTATCAGCGAGATTACTCGCCTGGGGCATCCCCACCTCCGATATAATGGTAGTGCCATCAAGATTGGCATCCCCATCCAACAATGCATGATCAATATCACCAAAAAATCCTTCACCAAGGTCCACAATCTCATTCTCGCCAAACAACGCACCATTATCAACTTCCAATGCATGTTCTGCAACCTCCACAAGAGCAGTAGATGGCCCAGAACCATCAGCGACTCTTCTCCTCTGCTCAAACAATACAACAGCATCAGATGCTAAGGCATAAAACAGGGGCAAGGTATATATACGTTAAAACATTAAGATAGTATTTTCTACTTTAGCATCCTCAATAGCTCGAGATGTTTGTGAAGAACGTCTACGAGAAGGAACCCATTTAATCTCTCATGGCCTGTAAGGTTGTAGTGACTATACATCTCGGGAATCCCAGGAAGGACATCGCTAATCTCATCCCAGCCAAAAATGTAAGGCCCAAAAATACGAGGAGGATCTACAGACCACTTGGGATCATGAGTCTTGCGAAGTGTAAGATGGATGGGATTGGGAGGATCCAAATCGTACATAAGAGGAGGACCTCGGAGAGGTTGCCGAGACCTAGAAATCCCAACCCCAAAGCCCTAAAATGTATCAGACTGTTGGCACCAATAGTTCTCCACAAAAGTCGCAGGCGTATACAAATCCCTCTGAGATGAGACGAACTCGTTCAGATCGTGCTCAGTAAACTTGCCTTGACTTCGCCGAGCACATTCTCGAGCGATGCTATAAAAATTCTCATTAGGATGATAGATAGCTGTTGGGGACTAAGCAGACAAAGCACCTCATACTGAAAGGAGTCTAGTAGTCAATACATAGGAAGGCGAAGCCCAGCATCGAGCTGACCCGCCGTCACGATAATCTCGTTGGGACCACATGGATTATCCTCAAAGAGTTTATTTGTCAAGACGCCGGCTTGACTCTCCAGAGTAGCAAAAGTAACTTGAAATCTTTGAAGACGATGCTTAGTCTTTATCATCTCCAAGAAATCGGCATCAGACATGACGGAAGAACGGCCGGTGCTCAAATCCCTCATCGGTCTCTTATCAGCACTACAAAAGATAAACAAAAAAAAGGGTATCATAACTTACACCGGATAAAACCGGCGGAAAATAATGAAAGGCGGAGATGATAATAGAGACCCCCAAATAAACTTCACTGTTGAAAAGCAATGGCAAGAACCATTGACTAGAGCAATCATGATAACTACGAAAAAACTTCACAGTTCAAAATGATGGCGTAAACCACCGACGAAAACAAAAAGAAGAACAAAGAAAAGAGGCCATGACGTCTTGAAGGTCGAGATGGAGAATTTCTCCCAGACATAATGAACTTCTTTATAGGAGACAATAAGTTACGAAGGAACAACAAAAGACAGAGGAGAGAAAGAATGAAAAAGTTCTGAATTCTGAAAACAGAAAATAAAGACATCATTCTCTTCTCCCAAAAGGTTTTATAATAAACTAATGGACCATCAACCGGCGCCTCAAGTCCAACAGGTAAAAGCGCACTAAAAGTGCAGACGTGGCGGAAATCGCGGACGTGGCGATAAAGACGGGACGGTTACAAAGTTTTCTCCCCATCATTCCCTTGGAAGGATGGAAAGAAAAGGAGCAAAATGTGAGGGTAAAATACCCGATGGCCACGTGTCAACATCTCAAGGGATGGTTTCATGATAAGGTGATAAGATAGAAGCACCGAATCATACTCTAAAATGTGATCTCGTCTGAATCGAGACGCCTGCCACAAACGTTACATGAAGGACGCGTGTGAGGAGTGGTCTAATCGACTCAGATGGTCAAGTCTAAAAAGAAGGACTGCATTTAATGAAGGATTAGAGGAGACGTGGACAAATCTGCATCGTATCAGAAGACTCGGGCGATCTATACTATAACCTAAAGGTGATGCAGCACGAGGTCCACAAGGAAGAGCAACACGATGACGAACGAAGCGAGATGACTCGTAAGGAGAACCAAGTAGGCCATCACGAGGGATAGTATAGAGCTCGTCCGAAGTAATGTGAAGATGTACGATGGCTCCACCAGCTCTGCGAGACCAGGCCTTCACGAGTCTAATATTGCCTATAAATACCAGTCTATGAAGAGGGAAATTGACGACTTATATAGTTTTAGATGGTCTTTCTACAGAGAATTCCTGAGAGAGATCTAGATAAAGAGAGAGTGAGAAATCTAAGTGATATTTGTAGCTCTTTCAAGGGTAAGACCCAAATAAATAAAGAAAACATCTTCTTTCCAGTGGACGTAGGTCTTCATGGACGAACCACGTTATATGCTTGTGTTGATCTTTACTTTCATGTTCTTTACATCTTGTTTATCTTTGAATCTTGAATGTTAGTAGCTTTTATAGCCTTTAGATCTACTTGGATGTAGCCATAATAAAATATGCAACTACATAAACCTATAGTTCACCTAGTTCCCTCAGTATCCCTGTGCCTCCAACTTGCAATAAGTCACGCACTTGGAATAATTCCTTTGGTTCGTATTCCAAACAATAAAGGAACAACAAATCTGTTCGGTAACAATTCTTTTCAAACAACGTGATATGAGTTTGACAAAGGCTCTTCCGTTTATCCCGATAAACTCCTTTGCCGGGTTAAATGATCAATCTAAATAATCAACTACCAAAGTAATTGATTTTAGACTCTTGCAATCAATAATAGGATCTATCAAGATGATAAATACTGATGCCGATCTACAAAACTAATCAATCCAATCTACCACAAGGATAAACCGATTATAGTTGGATCCCTCCAGCTGATCAAGTTTTGTGCACACCAAAGATTATGAACCAAAATATGTTCTTTGTCTTCAAATCTTCTTAGATCTTCAATAAACACCTGCACATGAACAAGTTTAATCTCTTGTGATCAATCACACACAGAACAGAGTCTGTTAATGATGGATTATCACAAGATATCTTTAGATATATAAACAGTTCTACAGGTCCCCGTCGACACTTCGATCTAGTTTGAGTGAATCTTATATCAGAAGAGAAGATTCTCAAGCATAAACAAACTAGGTGCAATCAAAGTTCAACAACCGTTAGTCAATCAAATCAAATCGAAAACTAATAAAACTGCAATTATCTAGTTTCTCACCAACGGTACTCGCAGAGCTTTCCAATCCCAAAGAAGTCTTTAAAACGAGCGGTGGTAAGAGATTTCGCCTGATTAGGGTACTTTCCTCTCCGGATAGACGGTTCCACCAGTAACAACACAACTATGTAGTTTTGCTGGCTCTGAGGATTAGCTTGGTCAAAATGAAAACTTCAGTATTTATAGACAAAGGAAGTTTGGACACCAAGGAATTTCCAAAACCGAATATTCTCAAAGATATGCAATAAAGCCCCAAACGGTTTTCATAATTCCTGGAAATGCTATTTCAAAATATTGACCGAAATCTCACTAGAAAATCTCCAATTAGTAAATGCACATTACTAATTTTTATTCTCCAGAGACATGCATTTAATTGCTGGAAATTAAAAGCATACAAAACTAAAAACCTTAATTAAAAGATTCTCAATTTATTTCGATCTGGGATTCTCCTTTAGTTATTAAGGAATATCTTTGAACAATAAAAGATAAGAATTACTGCACATGTTCAAAGTATGTCGACATCTTTACTTTGTAAATCCTTTTTAATATTTACAATCTTGGAACCGATTTGCTACACTTCTAAACAAGTTTAGAATTGGTTCATCTGACTTCCAAGAACTATGTGATTGATTATCATATAAAATCACCAATCATGGGTTTAACGGTTCTACCAAAACAAGTTTCGGTTCTACCTCCATGTGGGTACTAGGATCGGTCACACTAGTTACCAAAAGTTAGTTGACTAGGTACTAGGATCGATTACCACATTTTTATGGTAAACACTTGTATTCGGTTGCACAAGTCATAGGATCGGTTACCCAATTACTAAAAACTTGTTGCACCTCTTACAAGGATCGATTCCACATGTTTGTGATCGGTCACACCTCTTACTAGGATCGGCTCCCCAATATCTAGAGTTGGTCACACCAATTACAAAATATCGATCATACAATTTCAGGTGATTATTTAAGATCGGTTTCACTAATAAAAGTCATACCAACACAAAAGTCAGGCATTATGATTAGTTTTACCAAGATACATAAACAAGTTTATGAACGGTTATACACAATCACTTATATTGGTAATCCAAAGATTTGCAATGAATAACACTACCAATAAGCCTAGCGATTTCCCTTTCGATTCACAAAACAAATTTATGAATTTACTTCCTTTTAACGAATGTAAAACATTGTTTCCTAGGACGAAATCTTCACCCATACCCATACATTATCACAATAGCATTCATATGATTATGTCGATATCTTATATACGGAGTTCAAAAGATAGGCGTTATACTTCTTATTATAATTCCTTAATACTATGTCTAACTAGAGTATCATACACAGCTTCGCTGTTATGTTTTTAATATGCACGACTTGAAAGGTGCGTTAGGAATGAAACAGTTCAAGGGAAATATTACTAACCTCAATAGGAAGGATGATGTCGCCGTTGTAGCGCTTTACTTATTCACATTCTTCAAGTCTTCGAGTAATACTTGTAAGTCTCATATCCTAATACTTTCAAGCTAACCTATACGAAGTTGACTCTAGTAATAATCAAGCGACTCTTTAAATGAGTTTTGGTTCACTAAAATATGACAACCAAACTTGACATACCAACGCTTGGTGGGTTCAACCGATCTATGCTCTAACAATCTCCCCCTTTGTAGATTTTAGTGAAAAAACTCTTACATTATATGGATAAACAAATTACAATAATTCATTATACACATACGCTTGATTCCAAGTTTCAACAGCACAATAACCTGCATAAATTCAATCCTTGAATGCCGCTCTTGACATTATAATAACAAAGATAATACTCCCCCTAAAGGTAAGATAGGTAGATTTTCAATCCGCACGTCTTTGTTATTTCCGCTTAGTCCACATAACTACAATCATATGATATGTTACTCCCCCTTAGTCTATGCTTTACTCTTTTCGTTAGATATAACGTTTTAGCACCATTGTCCTTTCCCTTGGTGAATCAAACATCACTTGTTTACTCCATATATTTCTCCCCCTTTTTGTCACAAAATGACAAAGGTAAGAGCAAATAAAGGACAAACCGAAAGGATCTTACAAATCTCTTAAAAAGAATTTGAAAAACCTATAAGAGTTAAGCACGAGGGTTTTGCATACAATTTTAGATAACCAATATCAAAACCGAAACCACAAGTAATTTGGTTTTAATATGTTATCAAGGAAACAATTGCCCGAAGCAATTTTCCCTAATAGTTTAGCAAATTAAAATTGACTAAGCACCTTAGTTCTTTTGCTAAACCGATTGTACAAATACAATCGCTTGTTCGATAAGACCAAAATAAAGATCAGAATTAACTTTATTTTTCTCATCGGGTTCTAATTATTCGAATCAATAACTTAGACCTTTCACTTTAAAAAAAACAAGTACTAGGTTAGTTAACTAGTAATTCTTGTTAAGGCATTCGATTAGACTTGAATAACCGAATCCTACACTTTGATAAGTCTAACTAAGATCAGAATTAACTTAGTTTCTCTTATCCGGAATAAATTTGGACTAAACAAATGATCCCGAAAATACTTTGTTAAGCAATAAACAATTCATACAAACCAAATAAATCAACTTGCATAATTATTTATCTTAACCGGAAGCAATTGAAACAAATATAGACATTATAGCACCACAATTGCACCGTAATTTCGTAAGCCTAAACAATTGATACCAAACCATAACGAAAGATAACAATAGTTTTTCTTAACCGGAAACAATTGAATCACACACATACATTCATACACAAATAATGGAATAAAAATCAATTGTACCGAAATTTTGTTATGAAAAAGCAATAAATATATGCAATAAAATCAGGCTTTTCTTAAACAGGAAAACGATTAACAAATTCATTACCTCAAATTCCGCATCCTCTACTCCCCAGAAAGATATGTCATTAAGCGCAAGTTCAAGTTAGAACTCTTCCCCGTTGTGTTGTCATCCTCCCGCCAAAACAAAAGAACAACAACAAAAAGCAACCTTTACCAGAGAAAAGTTGAATCGGTTTTAACTAATGCAATGCAAAAGTTGAAAACCCGAAACACATATTTTTTTACGCTAAACCAAAAATGATTCAACATATTGTGACTTTTTCACACATGATTTTCAATCGGAACCCATTATGATCCTTTGATAAAGCCTACCAACATGGGCTAGAACTCAATCCCGCTAAATCAAAAAGTCACCCAAACCATAAGGGTTCACACATATGAGATCAAATATTAAGGTGATAAAACCGAAATCAATCATCCCATAAACATACATAGAAAAAATATAAAGCATTCAAGCACCGGATATGTAATCGAAAACTATCACAAGAAAAATTATATTATAATAATTTTAATCATTAATAATAGATAGTTTTATTCAACGATAGGCTTTACATAAAGTAGCCCAGTTTCAAATAAGAATCTAATCTAATCTTTTCTTTGCAACCATTGCTGGAGAATTCTTTTTGAAGAATCTCGGTTTCAGTTAGATCCTTTTTAGAGTATTGTAAACCTATTTTAAATTCTCCAAGGTCTTCAGGCCATCTATACTTAGCAATAGATTGTTCATACCCAGAGATTTCCATCTTAGCTGCTGTAATATCATCGTTTAGAAGATCTCTTCTTCCGATGAGTTCCATCGTTCCCTCAAACATATTTTTAGCAAGAATAGTTGAGGAAGAGGTCTTGATAGGAAAAGAACAAAAATCGGAACATAGTCCATATTTTCTTTTCTCATAGTATGCGGAGTTGGACTCAAGAAGTCTCTCAATCTTTCCTACACAAAAACAACAAGCCACATCATTGCATTATTTTTCTTCCTTAATGAAGGAAATCATGTATAGGATTTTCGAACGAGGCAAAGAGCAACATGAATTAATTACATACAAAATTTCTTATGAAAGTTCTTTCATACCTTCGACAAAAGCCATTATTTCACAGTTTCAACTTTCATGAAAATTTATTAAGACAAGCATAACCGAAACTATTTATAGTTTTGTACTTTCCCTTTTTGGCAAAACTACTTAAAAGAGGTAATTCCGAAAAACAAACACTTACCTAATTTATGCAATAATAATATTTTCAAAACTATAGAGTCCTGAATGACTCACCTTTTGTTCTTTCCTTGTGTCGCCGACCATCGAAGGATACTTCCTTATCACTAGATATCTTTAGATCCCTCTTTAATCTAGAAACTAGATATTCATAATCAAATTTGTTCAAGTGAACAATAGGATTCTCTTTTGATTTTTCTTTAGATGTTCCCTTTTTTTTTCCAGACTTTAGTATCCACTTATAGCAGGATTTTGAATGAAGATCTTTTACCTCTTGCATCATTGCATCTTTCAAATTTGAAACATCAGATTTCATATCCTCATTGGTAAGGGTGTTACCCTTTTTATTATTTTTCCTTTTAGTAATATTTCTTTTAGGATATGAATTTGAATTTTTGGAATAATTCTTTTGTCTCAAGGAACAATGATGATCTGAATGATTTATGGAGGTAAATTTGTTCAGTTCTTTTGAAACAAAAGATAGGTCATCTTGCATCTTTCGAATTTTACAATATCTTTGCATATGACCTTTATCTCTACAATAATAGCAATGCTTATTGAAAGGAGTAAAGTTTTTATATTTACCTTTATGTGATCTTCGGTCAATATGCTAATCCTTAGATGGAGTCTTCTTCTTGTTTTTGGGGATGTCTTCTGTCAGAATCTCACTTGAGCTCTTGGGTGGATCAGATGCATGAATTTGTTTAGGCATCTCTTCTGGAGTGGAGGAACAGACACCCTTGACAAATTTTACTTCTTTGTTGATTGTTGAAGTGTTGATTCCATCAAATCCTAATCCACGTTTGTCGCCATGACATCTTCCTAACTCCAACATGGAGGACAAGTTGATTGTGCCATCATTGAGACTTTTTAACCTTGCAATTTCTTCTTCTAAGAACTTTATTTTTTCAAGGGCTTCAGCTAGTTGATCCTCAAGAGGATTTTTCTTAAAGGGATCAGACTCATCTTGTTCCTTTCTTGTTAATTGTTGAGAATTAATCCTTGCTCCAGTTTCAACAAGTTTCTTATTTAACAGGTAATGTTTCCTGTTGAGATTCTCAAACTCAAGAGTTTTTGAGTGTAGACTTTCTTTGCAGCCTTTAAGAAGATATCTAGAATTCTGATATCCATAAAAGAAACCAGAGAATATTTTTCTTAGTTTCCTATCTTCTCTGCAGAGAGGAGCAAGGAGCTCAATCATATCTAAGGTAGATAGCTTCCTAGTAGAAATAACACTTAGGATAGAAGAGAACTCTGACATATCTTCTTCAACATCTTGATCGATTTCTGAGTCACCATCTTCAGAAATTTCATCAAGTTGTTTTTCAAGAAAGGTTTGCCACTCATCAGAATCTACATTATAGGGATTAGCCTTTTCGGTAGATTCACAGAAGATGTTATTCTCAAGTGCTAACTTTTCATCTTGATTTACGTTAATCGAAATCGATTCATTCGAATTCATTTTTTATAAGTTGGATCGCACCAAAAACAGATTGTTAGATCTTTTCGTGTTTGCCTCCTCTGATACCAATTGAAAAGACGAGGGTACCCAAATATACCTCAATCTAAAAAAAATCCACCTATAAGTCCTTTCTCCGAAAGTGATTGTCTATGGACTGAGTCGAGACAATACAACAAATCGGTATGGACAAATTGTGTGATCGTCTATGGATACGAGATCGATACAATACAACAAACAAAATATGATTACCTAATACTAGGTTCGGACTTAACCAAACACTATAGGATCGACTATCAAGTAAAAAGAATTAACGTTTGTGTATTTTACTTCTAATTATAATAAAACAATTATAATTGCGGAAATAGAAAAGTAAAAGACAAAGCAAGATTTTGTTAACGAGGAAACCGCAAATGCAGAAAAACCCCGGGACCTTGTCCAGAATTGAATACCCTCAGAATTAAGCCACTATAAAAAATCTAAACCAACTCCGTATAGTTGAGACCAAACAACTAAACCTATAGTTCACCTAATTCCCTCAGTATCCTTGCGCCTCCAACTTGCAATAAGTCACGCACTTGGAACAATTCCTTTGGTTCGTATTCCAAACAGTAAGGGAACAACAAATCTGTACGATAATAACTCTTTTCAAACAACGTGATATGAGTTTGACAAAGGCTCTTCCGTTTATCCCAATAAACTCCTTTGTCGGGTTAAAAGATCAATCTAAATAATCAACTACCAAAGTAATTGATTTTAGACTCTTGCAATCAATAATAGGATCTATCAAGATTCTAAATACTGACGCCGATCTACACAACTAATCAATCAAATCTACCACAAGGATAAACCGATTATAGTTGGATCCCTCCAGCCGATCAAGTTTTGTGCACACCAAAGATTATGAACCCAGATATCTTCTTTGTCTTCAAATCTTCTTAGATCTTCAATAAACACCTGCACACAAACAAGTTTAATCTCTTGTAATCAATCACACACAGAACAGAGTCTGTTAATGATGGATTATCACAAGATATATTTAGATATATAAACAGTTCTACAGATCCCCATCGACACTTCGATCTAGTTTGAGTGAATCTTATATCAGAAGAGAAGATTCTCAAGCATAAACAAACTAGGTGCAATCAAAGTTCAACAACCGTTATTCAATCAAATCAAATCGAAAACTAATAATACTATAATTATCTAGTTTCCCACCAACGGTACTCGTAGAGCTTCCTAATCCAAAAGAAGTCTTTAAAACGAGAGGTCGTAAGAGATTTCGCCTTATTAGGTTACTTTCCTCTCCGGATAGAAGGCTCCACCAGTAACAACACAACTAAGTAGTTTTGCTGGCTCTGAGGATTAGCTTGCTCAAAATGCAAACTTTAGTATTTATAGACAAAGGAAGTTTGGACACCAAAGAATTTCCAAAATCGAATATTCTCAAAGATATGCAATAAAGCCACAAATGGTTTTCATAAAGCCTGGAAATGCTTTGTCCAAATATTGACCGAAATCTCACTAGAAAATCTCCAATTAGTAAATGCACATTACTAATTTTTATTCTCCAGAGATATGCATTTAATTGTTGGAAATTAAAAGCATATAAAACTAAAAACCTTAATTAAAAGATTCTCAATTTATTTCGATCCGGGATTCTCCTTTAGTTATTAAGGAATATCTTTGAACAATAAAATATAAGAATTATTGCACATATTCAAAGTATGTCGACATCTTTACTTTGTAAAACCTTTTTTCATATTTACAATCTTGGAACCGATTTGCCACACTTCCAAACAAGTTTAGAATTGGTTCATCTGACTTCTAAGAACTATGTGATTGATTATCATATCAAATCACCAATCATGGGTTTAACGGTTCTACCAAAACAAGTTTCGGTTCTACCTCCATGTGGGTACTAGGATCGGTCACACTAGTTACCAAAATTTGGTTGACTAGGTACTAAGATCGGTTACCACATATTTATGGTATACACTTGTATTCGGCTGCACAAGTCATAGAATCGGTTACCCAATTACTAAAAACTTGTTGCACCTCTTACAAGGATCGATTCCACATGTTTGTGATCGGTCACACCTCTTACTAGGATCGGTTCCCCAATATCTAGAGTTGGTCACACCAATTACAAAATATCGATCATACCATCTCAGGTGATTACTTAAGATCGGTTTCACAAATAAAAGTCATACAAATACAAAAGTCAGGCATAATGATTAGTTTTACCAAGATACATAAACAAGTTTATGAACGGTTATAAACAATCACTTATATTGGTAATCCAAAGATTTGCAATGAATAACAGCACCAATAAGCCTAGCGATTTCCCTTTCGATTCACAAAATAAGTGTATGAATTTACTTCTTTTAAACGAATGTAAAACATTGTTTCCTAGGATGAAATATTCATCCATACCCATACATAATCACAATAGCATTCATACGATTATGTCGATGTCTTATATACGAAGTTCAAAAGATAGCGTTATATTTCGTATTATAATTCCTCAATACTATGTCTAACTAGAGTATCATATATAGCTTCGCAGTTATGTTTTCAATATACACGACTTGAAAGATACGTTAGGAATGAAACAGTTCAAGTCAAATATTACTAACCTCAAGAGGAAGGATGATGTCGTCGTTATAGCTCTTTACTTCTTCACATTCTTCAAGTCTTCGAGTAATACTTGTAAGTCTCATATCCTAATACTTTCAAGCTAACCTATACGAAGTTGACTCTAGTAAATAATCAAGCAACTCTTTAAATAAGTTTTGGTTCACTAAAATATGACAACCAAACTTGACATACCAACGCTTGGTGGGTTCACCCGAGCTATGCTCTAACATTTAGGCTTAACGAAATTTCGGTGCAATTGCGGTGCTTTAATGTCTATGTTTGTTTCAATTGCTTCCGGTTAAGAGAAATAATTGTGCAAGTCAATTTATTTGGTTTGTATGAATTGTTTATGGCTTAACAACAACAACAACCAACCTTTACCAGAGAAAGGTTGAAAACCGGTTTTTAACTAATGCATAGAAAAAGTTGAAAACCCCGAAACACATATGCTTTTATGCTAAACCAAAAACGATTCAACAAACTGTGACTTTTTCACATATTAGTTTCAATTGGAACCCTTTATGATCCTTTGATAAAGCCTACCAACATGGGATAGAACTTAATCCTGCTAGATCAAAAAGTCACCCAAACCATAAGGGTTCACACCATTATGAGATCAAATATTAAGGTTAGAAAACCGAAATCAAACATCCCATAAACATACATAGATATAATATAAAGCATTCAAGCACAGGCTATGTAATCGAAAACTATCACAAGAAAAATTATAAAATAATAATTTTATTCATAAATAATAGATAGTTTTATTCAAAATAGACCTTATACAATTATTGAAAGAAATCAAAAACTGATGTCTATTTTCTTTGATTAATCCTTCATCTCAATGCTATAGGAAGGTAGGTTATTTCTTTCAGTCTTCATCTTATGAAATTCTTCAAGTAGATAACCTTGTTGTTTGACCAGAATTTCTTGCAGTTGAGAAATTTTCGTGAAGGATTCTGCAAGAACATGTAATTATGTCTTGAGTGATGGGAACCATAAGGTAACATCTGCCACTTGCTCTCTCTTGCTACTAACTTCTCAGTTGACTCCTAGAGTTGGTATTAATAACCGATTCAGCCTTCCGCAGAAATGATCATGTATGTTTTTTGCCTGCAGGAAATGATTGGGGAAGAGGATAAGTAAAGATGGTGTCCAGGTCATATTCACCGAAAATGATTGTAGAATATTTGTAAATTGATTTAGTTTTTTCTTTAGCACTTGTCCAGCTAGGAGTCTTGGTGGGAAGAAGAGCAGGTTGGTTACCATAATTTCCCCCTAATATATTTGTCTAGCCCATGTTCCTTTGTATTTATGTTGTGGTCTGTAGTTGCTAGTGAAGCTTTTTTTCTTATGCCTCATCTCTTTTCCTTCTTTTTGCGGTAGTTAATTGCAATTCGTATTTTCTTTACAGCTCAAGGCTAGAGTGAAGTAGATGCAGATATGCAAAGATTTGCGGAGATACAAACTTGTAGGGTTTCGGCTACGCCTACATTGCAAGCATTTAATCCTTTGTGGAGAACTGGTAAGTTGAAGTTGATTTCTTTATTGTGAACTAAGTGGGTAACCGATATCGTTTCGATTTGGTCTTGTGTTTAACAAATACCTTGTTGGGTGGTTTCCGATGTCGTAAACTGATGCAATGTTTTCGTTGTAGAAATTATTGACTTGTTATGTGACATGTTATGTGAATTTTAACATGTTCACCACCTTGTATATGTTGCCTCCTTTTTTTAGCATTCATATCTAAGTTATACCAAGTCGTGCAATTTCTTGGATTTATGGGTGTTATTTTGAATATGTAGTAAAGAAGTATAACGTAGACACTAGTGGAAAATGGGCTATCTGAGACATAATGAAACGACACAAACTAAATAACGCGATCTAAAAACATCTGGAAAGCGTCGTTGACTAAAGTCAAATTGTCGTTCTGTTTGGACTTTTGTTGACTTAGATAACGATACTTTTTGAAGTTTCGCTGACTATAGTCAAGACGTGGTTGTATTTGGACTTTAGTTGACTTAAGCAACGACATAGTAATAGTATTGTTTATGTGGTTAGATTATTTTATGTCTATGGTTAGGTTTTCCTCTCAAGGTTTTCTGATGAAAAACATCTCACCTTCTTATCTCGAACCTATCTATATTTCTTTTTCGTTCTCTTTCCTCACAGTCTCCTCCTCCCCGAAGAAAAAACAATTTTCTTTCACTCACCAGATCATTTCACGCCATGAACCAGGAAGAAATCTTCACCGAGAAACCTCTTTTATATCAATCATCTCTGTTTTAAGTGCTGTGTTGAGCGTAGCTGGCCTACCATGATTATACTACTAGTTTTCTGGACATTTAAAGTGATTGCACATTTTAGATGACAAGACTGCGTTTTTTGTTTATAGAATCACAACAGAAATGAGCTCGTTATGATTCAATCAGAAGTTTAGGTGTATACAATTCACAGAGAAACACTTGTTTGCAGATAGTACATGGTCGGTTTATTAGTTTGTTGTCCTTAGGTTCTATTTTCATATTCTGATAAGTTTATCATATTGTATGTGTTTTGGTTATATGGGGCTGTAAATACTGAATGAATAAGATCCTGGTTTAATTTATTATCTTTGTTTAGGAACTTGACTATCTTGTTGAAGCTATATCGTGTCCCAAGAGGCCATTTGTTGCTATTGTTGGGGGTATTAAGCTCTCAGTGAAGATGAGAGTAATTGAGTATTTGTTGGAGAAAGTTGATATCCTCATTTTAGGTGGAAGAATGATCTCCACATTTAACAGGGCCAATGGCTTACCTGTCAGATCATACCCTGTTGAGGAAAACATGATTGATGCTGCAAAGTTAATTAACGAGAAGGCTAAGGTCAAGGAAATTGTTCTTCATTTACCAGTTGACGTTGTGATTGCTGACAAGTGTGCTCCTGATGCGAACAACAAGGTTTGTTTCTTGACACACTTTTAACTGTGCATAATATCTGATTATATGCTCGGGCGTATGGTTCCACTAACGTTGTTAATGGATGCATTTTATTGACATGGAGTTGTTTGGTGCATGATGTAGTAGCATGTGGTCCTGAAAAGTGTGCTCCTGATGTGAACTACAAGGTTTGTTTCTTGACACACTTTTAAACTGTGCATCATATCTGGTTATATGGCCGGGTGTATGGTTCCACTTACGTTGTTAATGGATGCATTTTATTGACTTGGATGTTGTTTGGTGCATGCTGTAGCAGCATGTGGTATCCCATATGGTGTTCGAATTTGGATATTGGAAATTCATGCCTTGAGGGATTAACTGGAAGCAGCAAAGTATGATGTGATTAAGTATTGCATTGGTTCACCGGACACTCATCTTTATCTCTGCGATTGGTATACTCGTCTATATCTCTTCGGTTGGTTGTCAGTAACTTAAATTAGACGCTAGAGAGTGACAGATTCTGAGATCTTCATGAGTAGTCCAAACATGGAGGATGTGCTTAAAATGAGGCATACTTCACCTGTTGCATCTGTACCTTTACTAGTCGTCCTAGATTAGGAAGTTCTGGTCTGCAAGAGAGGGTATGTTGGTTCAGATGAGACCTCTTCAGTCCTTGTGTCTCTTTTAAAAGTTATGTGACAATCATATTATTAGCTCACTGATTCTGAATTTTGATCTCTGTTCCAGATGAAGACCTCTCTAACTTGAGGAAATCCAAAGGAAGACATGCTCAGCTGTGTAATGGGATGAATTGCAGACTGTTCAGGAAGCATGATTTTGAAGGTCAGTTCTTTGATAATTAGGTGCTTTGCTTATTATAGATATAAGATGGTAGTCTTGCTTATTATTGATCAAGTTCGGTTATTTGTTGTTAGTGTAGATATGGTGGTTTGTAGAATGGATATTCCATAGTTGTTAGAGATTTGCATGCCACTAACTTTAACCTTGTGCGAACAGTTACTATTAATATTTAGATCATCCGAATTTGCGGTTGTGGCCGTGACTTGGTATTTTCTGTTATGTTTAAATTTTCTTATTAAATGATGTGATGTTGCATGCATTTGTGAAGTATGATACTGTTGAACTTGCTGAGAAAGCTGTAAGTTTTCGATATGTTTTATTCCAACATTTGAGACATCAACATTGCAAAGAATTTGTCTCTTGTGTAGAATGAACATGATTGGGACAAGGTATAATTGTTTAACTGTATTGATTGTATTTACTTTTTTGTCTATACAAGTTCTTGTGAAATCTGGTTGCTTTCAATGAAATTCGTTGACACGACTTTATATCTCAATTCTGCAGGTACCAAATCTTTCATACGTTGACCAGCCTACTGGAGCTAGTTTTAGATGATCGTGACCTCCTGCATGTGAATTAGCAATAAAGCTTTGTGATGAGGGTAAGTTTACTTGTTTCTGATATTGTCAAGTCTAACCTTCTACATGGTGGTAAGCTTTTGTATTGGATGTTCCATGTAGGCAGGGGAGGTTTTGGTTAACTGATGTTGGAACCTTTTCTTTATTGCAGGTATGCCGTTCAGAAGTGTTGGCTCAGTTCACCATCCTGCAGTATCTATTTTATTTTATTTCTGGTTTGCAGTTGTTAGGGAACCTTAGAACTTGGATATGAGTTGCATTATGAATGTAGAAAATTTAGGATTTGATTACCTTTTTTTTTTTGACCCAAGTGTAGATTAAATTGAGTTAAAATTTGTGTAATACAATGAATTTTTTATATGAATGGTCATTTGAATTTATAAATCCAAGTACCATTTTACAGTAATTTGAGTTTCGATCAGATATATTTCAGCCCAGTAAGAAACACTGCAGTCAGCTGAATCAGTTTTAGAATTCAGCTGAATTTCTATTTTTTTAATAATATAAATATAGCGACAACTTCAAAGCATCGTAATTCAGATTTATTCTAAGTCAACCTGAAAGTGTCGTTCCAGAAAAAGACACTAAATCTATGGCACTTTATGCGGCAACCCTACAGTGTCGTATAACTCGCTTATACGACACTTTTTGACTATCTTAAAACGGCTTTTTTCCACTAGTGAGAGCCTTGTCTTTGCATAACCCTAGGAAAGGTAATTGTATTTGGTGGTTGTGTGATATCAAGTAGAGTTTTGGCAATCGTTTTTGTATCGTTATCCAATAGAGTATCTGAAGCTTTTAAGTATCTAAAGCATCTATATCTTCGTTGTAGCTTGGTGTGATTGCAATTGGATAGATACGAGAGAAGTTATATTTTCAAATCCTACTTCTGCAAATCAAGTTGACCCACATTTATATTGGCATTGGATGAAACTTCATATGTTGTTTGGCTGTTTTTGATAATTGCACTCAAAGCATTTTGTTTTGCAAGTAGGTCTCATCGTGCAATGGAATTCGGGAACTGTACCTTGATTTACCTTGATGCTAGTGAGCTTTTTGATGGGGACATATTTGTAGTCATTTAGATTCAGTGTCTAAATTCAGGCTTGATTATTTAGTTTCTTATGTGATATTGAACCTAAGTGTAAACTGATTTCAGTTATAGATTCTGCAACCAATATAATGATCTTTATTTGAATAGCCATTTGAATTTATAAATCCAAGTTTTATTGTAGGGTAATTTGATTATAATGCAGATTTATTTCATCCCAGTCATAAACACTGCAGTCAGCCAGATCTGACTTGGAATTCAGCTGAATTTCTAATATATTTTTTATATTATGAAACTAAACCTACGACATTATCCAACTGTCATATCTAGCGACAATTAGAAAGTATCGTAATTTTGAGTCAACTTGAAAGTGTCGTTCCATAAAAAGACACTAAATCTATGGCACTTTAAAGTGAAAGGTCTAAGTTATTGTTTGAATAATTAGAGCCTTATGAGAAAAATAAAGTTAATTCTGATCTTTATTTTGGTCTTATCAAAATAAGCGATTGTATTTGTGCAATCGGTTTAGCAAAAGAACTAAGTCACTTAATCAATTTGTTAACCTATTAGGGAAAATTGCTTCGGGCAATTGTTTCCTTGATAACATATTAAAAACAAATTACTCGTAGTTTAGGTTTTGATATTGGTTATTTAAAATGGTATGTGAAACCTTCGTGCTTAACTCTTATAGGTTGTACAAGTCTTTTGGATTTGTAAGATCCTTTTGGTTTGTCCTTTATTTGCTCGAACCTTTGTCATTTTGTGACAAAAAGGGGGAGAAATATATGGAGTAAACAAGTGATGTGTATCCACTAAGGAAAGGACAATTGTACTTAAACGTTATATCTAATGAAAGAGTAAAGCATTGACTAAGGGGGAGAAACATATCATATGATGATTGTAGTTATTGGGACTACAAAAGGGAAATAACAAAGATGTACGGATTGAAAATCTACATATCTCACCTTTAGGGGGAGTATTAGCTTTGTTATTATAATGTCAACAACGACATCTAAGGATTGAATGTATGCAGGTTATTGTGCTGTTGAAACTTGGAATCAAGCGTATGTATAATGAACTCTTGTAATTTATTTATCCATATGTCGTAAGAGTTATGTCACTAAAATTGACAAAGGGGGAGATTGTTAGAGCATAGCTCAGTTGAACCCACCAAGCGTTGGTATGTCAAGTTTGGTTGTCATATTTTAGAGAATCAAAACTCATTTAAAGAGTCGTTTGATTATGTACTAGAGTCAACTTCGTATAGGTTAAACTAGAAAGACTAGGAATATGAGACATACAAGTATTACTCGAAGACTTGAAGAATGTGAAGAAGTAAATAGCTACATCGACGACATCATCCTTCTTCTTGAGGTTAGTAATATTTTGACTTGAACTGTTTCATTCCTAACGTATCTTTCAAGTCGTGCTATATTGAAAACATAACTGCGAAGATGTGAATGATTATACTCTAGTTAGACATAGTAATAAGGAATTATTATATGAAGTATAACGCTTATCTTTTGACCTTCGTATATAAGACATCGACATAATCGTATGAATGCTATTGTGATTATGTGTATGGGTAAAGGTGAAGATTTCATCCTAGGAAACAATGTTTACATTCGTTTAAAGGAAGTACATTCATAAACTTTTTTTGTGAATCGAAAGGAAAATCGCTAGGCTTATTGGTATTGTTATTCATTACATATCTTATGATTACCAATATGTGTGATTTAGTAGAAACGATCATAATTTATTATGTATCTTGGTAAAACTAATCGCAGTGCCTGACTTATGTATTGGTATGACTTTTATTAGTACAACCGATCCTAAGTAATCACCTAAGATGGTATGATCGATATTTGTAATTTGTGTGACCGATCCTAGTAATTGGTGTAACCGATCCTAGTAATTGATGTGACCGATCACAAAAGAGTTGTGTAATCGATCCTTTTAATTGGTGTAACCGGTCCTAGTAATTGGTGTGACCGATCCTAGTGACTTTTGTAACTGATCACAAGTAATACCATGAGTATATGGTAACCGGTCCTGGTAATTGATGTAACCAATCCTGGTAAATGATGTAACCGGTCCCAGTAACCATATGGAGGTAGAACCGATCCTTGTGTTTGGTAGAACGTAAACCCATGATTAGTGATTTGATATTTGATCAATCACATAGTTCTTGGAAATCAGATAAACCAATTCTAAACTCGTTTGGAAGTGTGGTAAATCGGTTCCAAGATTGTAAATATGAAAAAGGATTTACAAAGAAAAAGATGTCGACATACTTTGAACATGATCAGTAATTCTTATCTTTTATTGTTCAAAGATATTCCTTAATGTTAGAGAATTGCTCGGTCGAACTCGACAGCATCGCTATCTCAAGCTTGTTTGTCAAGTTTAGTTGCCAAAACTATAAGTCTTGATTTCTAGTCTACTTATAGCTAAGTCTCGGACTAGGATAGTAAAGTGTGGTTGAGCTCTAGACTCCACGGCGTTCATCATATAAAGACGAAGAACTACCCAAGGAACTGGTGGAACTTCATCGACAAATGGTATGTTGAGACTTGAACTTATCTATCAGTCAAAAGTCTATCTATTTTATCTCTTATTTTGAGAAAAAATTCGTATTGCTATATAGACTTCGATTATATACATTTGCTATTTCGAGCCGAGTTTTTCTTGCTTATCTATTTCTCGAAATATGTGTTGGTAAGCTTTCGCTTTAGCCAAGTTCATCTTTACTCGTGACGAAAGTCATGTTGATATTTCAATAACTTGGAAATCGCTTTGATGAAAAATAGTTTGTGAATAACAACTATATAACATCCTCTAAGAAAGTTTCAATGATTAAAATGAGAGTTTAGAACATATAATCATCTTTTGATATAAGCATAGTGTGTTCGCACATTTATGTATAAGTCCAAAACCGGGAACCTAAAGTATGCATACTCTTATGTGTACTAATGGTTGATGGAGACTGGATAAGTATGCGTACCCGTACGCATACTGGCGGAGAATTCACGTCCGTGAATTTCTGCTGAGTTTGGAAATCAAAACCAACTCAATTTGATTACCTAAGTATGCGTACCCATACGCATACTGGCGAAGAAGTTCACATCCGTGAATTTCTGCTGAGTTTGGAAACAAAAAAAAACTGAATCCGGTTACTAAAGTATCTGTACCCGTATGCATACTTTGGATGGTTATTTCTCTAAAATCTTTGGTTTATAAACTCAAATATTTATATAATAAGGAATGCAATCTTTGCAAACCATGGCTAATAATGTTCATCAATCAAATCGATTTTGCTTCGATTATGTCTTGTATACTTCTATAAGATCTAAGCAATTGAACAACTCTCTAACTAGTTCATTTGAAGTCATTTGAACTAGTTGTGGTGAAGATAAATAAGGTTGATATGAAAGTTCTCATATGAGTAACCATTGGTTAACTATTGTTGAACAAACTAAGTGTACACGTTTAGGTACGGTTACTCAAACCTAAATGAAGTTACATTTCATTTGTGTATAACAAGCTAAGTTCGATCTAATGGTTGAAAGATATTAGATTGAATCTAATCAGGTTTTCATCTAACGGTGAATATCGAATGCTTTGTTACCAAGCTAACATTGATTGCAAACCCTGATTTGAAATCTATATAAAGGAGAACTCTAGCAACTGGGAAACCTAATCCTCACACCTCATGTGTGATACAAGTTGCGACTAGAGTCGATTCTCCTTTAACCTTAGGTTTTTCACTAACCCATGTAGGTTAACGACTTGAATACTTCATTGGGATTGTGAAGCCAGACCTAACTATTTTCTCTGTAGTTGTGTGATTTGATCTTGTTGTTTCTATCGTTTGAGTAAAATCGTAAGATTGGCTTGAGATTTATATCTCCGATAGGCAAGATAGAAAAGAAGTCACAAACATCTTCGTCTCATCGTTTGTGATTCCGAAATATCTTGTTTCGTTAATCGATTAAGATTATTGTGAGGTGATTTATAATTCTAGGCTGTTTTTCGAGAATATAAGCCCGGGTTATCGATTGGTTCCTATTCACCTTGATTTATCATAAGACGAAACAAAAACTCGGAGGTATTTCTGTGGGAGACATATTTATCTATTCCTATATACTTTTCTGTGTGAGACATATTTGTTTATCAAGTCTTCGACTTTGGGTCGTAGTAACTCTTGGTGGTGGGTGAGGTCAGCTAAGGGAATCAAGTGCGTAGTATCCTGCTGGGATCAGAGACGTAAGGAGCGCAACTGTACCTTGAATCAGTGTGAGATTGATTGGGGTTCAACTACAGTCCATACCAAAGTTAGTTTGTAGTAGGCTAGAGTTTGTAGCGGCTTAATACAGTGTGGTGTTCTAATCTTGACTAGGTCCCGGGGGTTTTCTGTTTTTGCGGTTTCCTCGTATACAAAACTTCTGGTATCTGTGTTATTTCTTTTTCGCATTATATTTTGTTATATAATTGAAATATCACAGGTTGTGCGTTGAATCGATCAATTGGTGAATCCAACCTTTGGTTGTTGATTGAAATTGATTGATCCTTGAACATTGGTCTTTGGTACTGTTCAAGTTTTATCTCTTATATTCATTCGGGCTCGCTGATTTCTATTTGCTGATTGCAGATTGAATTGAGAGATAGAGATATTAACTCTTTGATATATGTTTCTTAAGATTGAGTCTAACTATCTAGTTGATTCTCTTGAAAGTATATTGGAGTTAGTCCATACAGAATGCTAAGCGAAATATTGGGTGAGGTTATTAGACCCCCGCATTTTCAATTGGTATCAGAACAGGAAAACACGTTTAAGACCTCATAAGTCTGTGTTTGTAGATATCTGATTATTATGGACGAGTCTATCTCTAATGACGTACCAGGTCAGAAATTACCAGATGATTTTCAAAGCTTGAATTCACCTAAGAGAACTGTCACATCTAAGTCAATCTAAACATTCTATGAATGTAGAAACTGTTGATTGGGAAACACACCTAGAAGAACAGTTAGATGAACTTTCTGATGAAGGTAATTCAGATATTGATAGAGATGTTGATGAGGAAGTCTCAGAGTATGTTAAGTTTTTGGATTCGTTGAAAATGAAGAATATTACAACTTCGCATGTCACACCTCTTCTGACTCCTCTCTGTCAAGAAAACAAGAAATTGAAAAGGATTTATGGAGGTCTTTATAGCTGGAATCGCTCTTGTGAATCGATCCCCAAAGATACCGAGGAAAACCTGAGTAGAAAGTCACTTGAATGTGATCGTGTTTATCAAAAATACTTCTTGTTAGAATAAAAACTTGCAGAAATTGAAGAAAGGATTAACTCCCAGCAAGCAAGTTTTGATGACAGAGAAGGCGCGTATCTCGCTCGAGAAAAATGCCTTGAGGCTGATTTAGCTGTTGCTCTTGAAAAAATCAAGATGTTGGAAGATGACTTAAAAAAGTTTAATACTAGTTCAAGCAAATTAACCACTATGCTAGGAGCAATTAAAAATTATCGTGATACACGAGGATTGGGATGTAAGGGAATGGATGGTCCAAGTATTAGCAAAGAGGTAAAATTTGTCAAGGCTAATGATTCTTCTAAACAAAAGGTTTCCACTGATGGCAAAAGTGAAATACCTTCACCGGAAGTTAAGGTTCAAAAGACCAAAGTTTATCAACCTCCAAAGTCAGCACACACGGATCGAGGTAAGAACATTCCTTATGTTTGCCACTATTGTGGAAATAAAGGTCACCTGGAAAGGAGATGTCGTTTCCGTATAAGGATGAGAAACTTCATGATGTTCTTGTTTGGGCATCACAAGAAGTTGTGAAACCAAGATCATATGTTAAGACTAATCCCCTTAACATTACAGGTTGTAACTGTCCAACCTTTAGGCAAAGGAATCAGGGCTGTAATAAACCTAGATTTGCCTATAAACATCATACAAATAATTTTCACAACTGTAATGGTCATCAAAAGGATAACTTCGTAAATACGAAGACAAGATCCGATGTTCCCAGTTGGAGAAAGACTAACCTGCAAAAGAATAGTCAATCCAATCCTCTTTCGAGAAATCTTGAAGAGAGTAACGGGAAGAAGGTTTCGGTTGTTTCTAAACGCACTCATAAGTGGGTTCCAAAGAAAGTAAACGACGCTTTGAGTGTAAAAAGGAATGATCTCCCAGAAAACTCCATGACTATGGAGAAGGCAGTATCCATGATGTTGGAACTTAAAGAGTTCTTTGGAAAAATGGATTTGGATGTGAAAGGTTCTAAAAGCGATCTCTTTCATGATAATCCAAAAGTCACTTGTGGTGAGCAAGATATTGTTCACCTCAACACAACTTGAGTGTGTTGTAAGTGCATCCTCACCAAGGAATGCCTTGTTATGTATACGATGAGGGAAGCACGAAAATTGGGGCGCACAGATTATGTTTGGTAAGGATGTAGAATTCGATTGGATTTATCTAAAAAGGTATGTCTATAAACTTGAGAAAGAATTTTGTTTTTATTTATTTGCTTAGAGTACTTATAATGATCCACGTACCTTTCTTATCGTTCATTTGTACCTAACTTGATCTGTGTTTAAGGTTCTTAAATGTTTAGGTTTGAAAATAGTAGTTCGAGATGTTTGGACTACATGGTACACATACCAGGTATGCATACCATCATTCAAAATAAAAATATAGGGTTTTAGTACGCATACCCGTTTTCATACTGCTCCAGGACACGAAAATTCGTTTGCAAACCCGTATGCATACTGGCCTGTAGATGTCGTTTTTCGGTAAATTTGTTTTGGCCGTAACTTCTTCGTCCGAACTCGGAATGACCTCATTATTTTTACATCCTCTTCCTATTTGAATTCTATTCAAAATGGTGATGAGAAATCCTAAATTTGAATGAGTTGAGGTTGGTATTTGTCCTGTATCTTGTTTTTGAGTGTTTTGCTCTGTTTCGTCGCACTTGTTCTACTTCTGTTGGACTTGGGCACTTGGATTCTTGGAATAATTATATTATAAGATCATTTGTAGCTTTTAAAAGAATGATGTTGGTGAATCAGAAAGAAGGAAGTTCAAGAATGGGCAGTAGTACGCATTGCTATGGGATTCTTGAATATTCACAATCATCTTATGTGAACTATGATGCATGGTCTTTAATGACTTTGTATGTTCTTATTTGTTAAGAAAATCTTTTTATACGTCTTTGGTAACCATTCTTGGTGTAAATACGTGCGAAAAAGATTGATTCTACCTTCAAAGGGCAAAGATTGTTTTTGCAGTATTAATCTTTATGGTTTTATATATTGCGACTTGTTATTGGATATGTTGTTTATGTTCGTGAACCTTGACTGTCCCATATATGCTCAAAAGTTCTCTCTTTCATATGTCGATATGCAAGTATTGATAAAAGATTGAATGAACTTTTGACAAACAAAAGTTAAGCTATTATCTCATTATGCAAATATTGATGGAAGATAGGATGAATTTTTGTTTACAATGATTAAGTCTATTATATGTCATTGTGCAAATAGTGATGAAAATAGAATGAATCTTTGTTTATTCTGCAGTATTGATCTTCCCTGATCCATTTTTATGTGAAAACTGTGTGGCTCCGTAAATTTTATTATGTGAGCATTTCTGATTAAATTAATCATGGGTTCTCTTGTGGTTAATTGAGATTTTTGGATACAAATTCATATTCTTATGTGATTTGTTAATGTCCAAAGAAATCCTTCTTTTCTTGTGAAAGTAAGGTCACTCTTGTTGATCTTTAGAGAATGACATTTTCTGGGAGAGAGTTCTTAATTGAACTTGTGCTTAATTGCCATATCTTTGTGGGGTGTGCGGATGTGGAATATTATAGGGGTTATCTTGTATCTTTATAAACTCCTTGACGAATGCATGTAGTTTCGACTATATGATTGCATCTAAAAAGTTGATATGTGCTTTTATTTTGGTCATGAAGTATCTCTATGGAAATTTCATTAGGACCCCACTAGGGGAGAATTAATGTGTTGTTCACACTACAAATACATATGGTTTTCGGATCATTATGTAAGGGGGAGTGGTTTTCATGGGAGATGAAGTATTGACTAAGAGGGAGTGATACATATCACCATAGTATTGTTTTCGAAGTTGTGATACAATTGAACTTTGATGTTGTGTAATAATACTATGACATTGTATAACAATGATTGAGAGATATTGTTTTCTCATTGTTATGGCTACGGATCTTCAACAACTATGATGTTGAATTGAACATCTATGGAATCATGGGAGTACTTGTAAGTGACGAAGATTTCGAGTAATGTTGAAGAACCAAGGAGATCAAGCATGTGGACGAGAAGCTACAAAGTTAATTTATTTTGTATTCCATATGTATTGATAGTTTTGTCACTAAAATTGACAAAGGGGGAGATTGTTAGAGCACTTCTCGGTCGAACTCGCAGGCGTTGCTATCTCAAGCTTGTTTGTCAAGTTGCCAAAACTATAAGTCTTGATTTCTAGTCTACTTATAGCTAAGTCTCGGACTAGGATAGTAAAGTGTAGTTGAGATCTAGACTCCACGGCGTTCATCATATGAAGACGAAGAACTACTCAAGGAACTGGTGGAACTTCATCGACAAAAGGTATGTGGAGACTTGAACTTATCTATCACTTAAAAATCTATCTATTATATCTCCTGTTTTGATAAAAAAAGTCGTATTGCTATATAGACTTCGATTATACACATTTGTTATTTCGAGCCGAGTTCGCTTATCTTCTCGAAATATGTGTTTGTAAGCTTTTCCTTTGGCCAAGTTCATCTTTACTCGTGACAAAAGTCATCTTGCTATTTCAATAACTTGAAATCGCTTTGATGAAAAATAGTTTGTGAATAACAACTATATAACATCCTCTAAGAAAGTTTCAATGATTAAAATGAGAGTTTAGAACATATAATCATCTTTGGATATAAGTATAGTGTGTTCGCACATTTGTGTATAAGTCCAAAACCGGGAACCTAAAGTATGCATACTCTTATGTGTACTAATGGTTGATGGAGACTGGGTTAGTATGCGTACCCGTACGCATACTAGCGGAGAATTCACGTACGTGAATTTCTGCTGAGTTTGGAAATCAAAACCAACTCAATCCGGTTACCTAAGTATGCGTACCCGTACGCATACTGGCAAAAAATTTCACATTCGTGAAATTCTGATGAGTTTGGAAACCAAAACAAACTCAATCCAGTTACTAAAGTATGTGTACCTGTATGCATACTTTGAATTGTTATTTCTCTAAAATCGTTGGTTCATGAACTCAAACATTTATATAATAAGGAATGCAATCTTTGCAAACCATGGATAATAATGTTCATGAATCAAATCGATTTTTCTTCGATTGTGTCTTGTATACTTCTATAAGATCTAAGAAATTGAACAACTCTCTAACTAGTTCATTGGAAGTCATTTGAACTAGTTGTGGTGAAGATGAATAAGGTTGATATGAAAGTGCTCATATGGATAACCATTGGTTAACTATTGTTGAACCAACTAAGTGTACACGTTTAGGTACGGTTACTCAAACCTAAATGAAGTTACATTTCATTTGTGTATGACAAGCTAAGTTTGATCTAACGGTTGAAAGATATTAGCTTGAATCTAATCAGTTTTTCATCTAACGGTGAATATTGAATGCTTTTTTACTAAGATAGCATTGATTGCAAACCCTGATTTGAAATCTATATAAAGGAGAACTCTAGAAACTGGGAAACCTAATCCCCACACCTCCTGTGTGATACAAGTTGCGACTAGAGTGGATTCTCCTTTAACCTTAGGTTTTTCACGAAACCCTATAGGTTAACGACTTGAAGACTTCATTGGGATTGTGAAGCCATACCAAAATATATTCTCTGTAGTTACGTGATCTGATCTTGTTGTTTCTATCGTTTGAGTACAATCGTAAGATTGGCTTGAGATTTATATCTCTGATAGGCAAGATAGAAAAGAAGTCACAAACATCTTCATCTTATCGTTTGTGATTCCGCAATATTTTTTTTTGCTAATCGATTAAGATTATTATTAGGTGATTCATAATTCTAGGCTGTTCTTCGGGAATATAAGTCCAGGTTATCGATTGGTTCCTGTTCACCTTGATTTATCAAATACGGAACAAAGACTCATAGGTATTTCTGTGGGAGACAGATTTATCTATTCCTATAGACTTTTCTGTGTGAGACATATTTTTTTATCAACTCTTCGACTTTGGATCGTAGCAACTCTTAGTTGTGGGTGAGATCAGCTAAGGGAATCAAGTGCGTAGTATCTTGCTGGGATCATAGACGTAAAGAGCGCAACTTTACCTTGAATCAGTGTGAGATTGATTGGGGTTCAACTACAGTCCAGACCGAAGTTAGTTTGTAGTATGCTAGAATCTGTAGCGGCTTAATACAGTGTGGTGTTTAAATCTGGACTAGGTCCCGGGGTTTTTCTGCATTTGCGGTTTCCTCGTTAACAAAACTTCTGGTGTCTGTGTTATTTCTTTTCTGCATTATATTTTGTTATATAATTGAAATATCACAGGTTGTGCGTTGAATCGATCAATTGGTGAATCCAAACTTTGGTTGTTGATTGAAATTGATTGATCCTTGAACATTGGTCTTTGGTACCATTCAAGTTTTATCTCTTATATTCAATCGGGCTCGCAGATTTCTATATGCTTCTTGCGGATTGAATTAAGAGATAAAGATATTAATTCTTTTAAATATCTTTCTTAAGATTGAGTCTAACTGTCTAGTTGATTCTCTTGAAAGTATATTGGAGTTAGTTCATACAGATTGCTAAGAAAAATATTGGGTGAGGTTATTAGACCCCCGCATTTTCACTTAATAACTCAAGGAGATCCTGTACCAAAATAAATTGAGAATCTTTTAATTAAGGTTTTTAGTTTTATATGCTTTTAATTACCAGCAATTAAATGCATATCTATTGAAAATAAAAATTTGTAATGTGCATTTACTAATTGGAGATTTTCTAGTGAGATTTCGGAAAATATTGGACAAAGCATTTCCAGGAATTATGAAAACCGATTTAGGCATTTATTCCATATCTTGAGAATATTCGGTTTTGGAAATTCCTTGGTGTCCAAACATCCTTGGTCTATAAATACCTAAGTTTGCATTTCGAGAAAACTAATCCTAAGAGCCAGCAAAACTACCTTGTTGTGTTGTTACTGGTGGAGCTGTCTATTCGGAGAGGAAAGTACCCTAATTAGGTAAAATATCTTACGACCGCTCGTTTAAATACTTCTTTGGGATCAAGAAGCTCTACGAGTACCATTGGTGGGAGACTAGATAATTGCAGTATTATTAGTTTTCGATTTGATTTGATTGACTAACGGTTGTTGAAATTTGATTGCACCTAGTTTTTTTATGCTTGAGAATCTTCTCTTCTGATATAAGATTCACTCAAACTAGATCGAAGTGTCGACGGGATCTTTAGAACTGTTTGTAGATCTAAAGACGTCTTGTGATAATCCATTGTTAACAGACTCCGTTTTGTGTGTGATTTATCACAAGAGATTCAAGTTGTGGTGTGCAGGTGTTTATTGAAGATTTAAGAAGATTTGAAGACAAAGAAGATTTCTTATTGGTTTCATAATCTTTGGTGTGCACAAAACTTGATCGGCTGGGATCCAACTATAAACGGTTTATCTTTGATAGACTTGATTGATTAGTAGCGTAAATCAACATCAATATATAGTATCTTGGTGGACTCTATATTTGATTGCAAAGTCTAAACGCTGCTGCTTCGATAGTTGTTGAATAGATAGATGTAGAACCTGACAAAGGAGTTTATAGGATTAAACGGAAGAGCCTTTGTCAAACTCATATCACTGAGATTGAATAAAGTTGTTACCGAACAGATTTGTTGTTCCTTTACTGTTTGAAATACGAACCAAAGGAATTGTTCCAGTGCGTGCACTTATCGAATGTCTAAAGCGCGGGGATACTGTAGAAACTAGGTGAACTATAGGTTTAGTTGCTTGGTCTCAACTATATGAAGTTGGTTTAGATTTTGTATAGCGTCTTAATTCTGAGAGTCTTCAATTCTGGACTAGGTCCCGGGGGTTTTCTTCAACTAGAACCTTGAGTTCAGCAAGAACACCTCTTGTTTGAACAATTCTTTCTCTTGAGCCAGTCTCGATGCTGAACAGTCATAATGAGATTGGTTCTCTGTTCTTCAATTAATTCTTCCTTACTACCTTCATAAGAAGAAAGCATTGTATCACAGGATTGTGATATCGTAAGAGCATAATAGGACCTATTTATAGTCCCTTTTTTTCCTTTTTCAAGGCTACATCTCAACTAGGAAAGCTTTTCTACAAAAACTTACCCTAAATATGCAAAGAGGCTATCGCAAGTTTTTGAGAAGTCATAGAGTCTTGGTTAACTTACTTTTTGTTTTTCTGCAGTGTAGCAAAACATCGAAAGATGCTTTCACATTGATATCACTAGATATCTCTAGATCCTTTTTGATCCTAAGCACTAGACATTCGTAGTCATCTTTGTCTAAGATTGCAACAGGATTTTTTTTCTTAGAATTTGTTTTAGATGACTTCCTTTTGGAAACCTTCTCAGATTTTGGTATCCACTTGTAGGTGGACTTTGAATGAAGCCTCTTCATCTCTAGTGGCATTGCATCATTCAACCTTGAAACATTAGATCTCATATCCTTATTGATAAAGGTGTTACCCTTTCTATTATTTTTCCTTTTAGGAATGTTTCTCTTAGGATATGATTATGAATTCTTGTAATAATTCGTTTTTCTCACAGGACAATGATGATCTGAGAGGTTTTTGGAGATAAAACTGTTCAATTCTTTGGATACAAATGATAGCGTATTTTGCATCTTTCGAATTTTACAATCCCTTTGCATATGACCTTTATCTCTACAATAATAACAATGCTTATTGAAAGGTGTAAAGTTTTTGGTTTTACCTTTATGAGACATTCGGCTACTATGCTGATTCTTAGTTAGAGTCTTCTTCTGATTACTTTCGTAGATGTTATCTGTCAGTATCTCATTTGAGCACTTGGGTGTCTCAGGTGTACAAGATTGTTCAGGTGGATTTTCGAGAATGGAAGGGTTAACAACCTTTACGAATTTTACTTCCTTGTTGATTGAAGTATAAATTCCATCATATCCTAATCCACGTTTGTCGTCATGACTTCTCCCTGCATCCAACATGGAAGATAAATTGATTGTGCTATCATTGAGTCTTCTTAGACTTACAGCTTCCTCTTCTAAGACCTTGATTCTTTCAAGAGCTTCAGCTAGTTGATCCACAAGAGGATTTTTTATGAAGAGATCAGACTCATTTTGTTCCTTACTTGTTAATTGTTGAGAATTAATCCTTGCTTCTATCTCAACAAGCTTCTTATTTAACAAGTATTTTTTTATGTTAAGATTCTCAAACTCAAGAGTTTTTGAGAGTAGACTATCTTTGTAGTCTTTAAGAAGATATCTGGAATTCTGATATCCATTTAAAGAAACCAGAGAAAATCTTTCTTAGTTTCCTATTTTCTCTACTGAGAAGAGCAATGAGCTCAATCACATCTGAGGTAGAAAGTTTTCTTGTAGAGATAGCACTTAGAATAGAAGTTAATTCTGACATATGTTCTTCAATATCTTGATCAATTTCTGAGTCGCCATCTACAAAAATTTCATCAAGCTGTTTATTAAGGAAAGTTTGCCAATCACCTGAATCTACATTATAGGGGTCAGCCTGTTCAGTAGATTCACAGAAGATGTTATCCTCATGTGCTGATTTTTCATCTTGACTTATGTTAACTGAATCATTCATAAGATTCATTTTCTTATAGGTTGGATCGCACCAAACACAGATTGTTAGATCTTTTCGTGTTTGCCTACTCTGATACCAATTGAAAACACGAGGGTACCCAAATATACCTCAATCTAAAACTTTTCCACCTATAAGTCCTTTCTCCGAAAGTGATTGTCTATGGAATGAGTCGAGACAATACAACTAATCGGTTCACACTTTGTGTGATCGTCTATGGATACGAGATCGAGACAATACGACAACAAGATAACTTGTGTGATTGACTATGGATACAAGATCGACACAATACAACAACGAAGTATGTTTACTTGATAATTGGTTTGGACTTAACCAAACAAAATAGGATTACTATCAATTAAATAGGAATTAACGTTTGTGTATTTTACTTCTAATTATAATAAAAACAATTATAATTGCGGAAATAGAAAAGTAAAAGACACATCAAGATTTTGTTAACGAGGAAACCGCAAATGCAGAAAAACCCCGGGACCTTGTCCATAATTGAATACTCTCAGGATTAAGCCGCTATACAAAATCAAACCAACTTCGTATAGTTGAGAAGAAGCAACTAAATCTATAGTTCACCTAGTTCCGTCTGTATTCCCATGCCTCCAACTTGTAATAAGTCACGTACTTGGAACAATTCCTTTGGTTCGTATTCCAAACAGTAAATGAATAACAAATCTATTTGGTAACAACTCTTTTCAACCAAGTGATTGTGAGTTCGACAAAAGGCTCTTCCGTTTATCCCAATAAACTCCTTTGTCAGGTCCTTAGATCTATCTAATAACAACTACCAAAGTAATTGACAAGATTTTGTAATCAATACTTTGAATCACAAAGAATTGTATTGATACCGATCTACTCAACTAATCAATCCAATCTACCACAAGGATAAACCGACTATAGTTGGATCCTCTTTAACCGAAAAAAGTATTGTGCACACCAAAGATTATGAACCCAAATCAGAAATCTTCTTCGTCTTCAAATCTTCTTAGATCTTCAATAAACACCTGCACACAATTAACTTGAATCTCTTGTGATCAATCACACACGGAACGGAGTCTGTTAACAATGGATTATCACAAGACGCCTTTATATCTACAAACAGTCTAAAGATCCCCGTCGAAACTTCGATCTAGTTTGAGTGAATCTTATATCAGAAGAGAAGATTCTCAAGCATAAACAAACTAGGTGCAATCAAAGTTCAACAACCGTTAGTCAATCAAATCAATCGAAAACTAATAATAAACCGCAATTATCTAGTTTCCCACCAACGGTACTAATAGAGCTTCTCAATCCCAAAGAAGTCTTTAAACTTAGCGGCCGTAAGAGATTTTTCCTAATTAGGTTACTTTCCTCTCCGAATACGCGGCTCCACCAGTAACAACACAACTAGGTAGTTTTGCTGGCTCTGAGGATTAGTTTGCTCGAAATGCAAACTTTGATATTTATAGACCAAGGAAGTTTGGACACCAAGGAATTTCCAAAACCGGAAATATTCTCAAGATATGCAATATATTTCCAAATTCGGTTTCCATAATTCCTGGAAATGCTTTGTCCAAACATTGACCGAAAATCTCTTAGAAAATCTCCAACTAGTAAATGCACATTACTAATTTTCATTTTCCAAAAATAAAATTAAAAACCTTAATACAAAAAGATTCTCAATTTATTTTTCGATCCGGGATTTTCCTTTAGCTATTAAGGAATATCTTTGAACAATAAAAAATAAGCGTTACTGCACATGTTCAAAGTATGTCGACATCTTTACTTTGTAAGTCCTCTTTCATACTTACAATCTTGAAACCGATTTTCCACACTTCCAAACAAGTTTAGAATTGGTTCATCTGACTTTCAAGAACTATGTGATTGATTAAGAACACTCAATCACAAAACATGGGTTTCACTGTTCTACCAAAACAAGTTTCGGTTCTACCACCATGTGGGTACTGGATTTAGTCACACTAGCTTTCCAAAAATTCGGTTGACTAGGTACTAGGATCGGTTCCCACATATATATGGTATCTAACTTGTATTTGTTGCACATGTCCATAGGATCGGTTCCCAATATCTAAAACGTGTTGCACATGTCCATTGGATCGGTTCCCAATATCTAGAAACTTGATGCACCTCATACAAGGATCGATTCCCCTCTTGTGATCGGTTGCACCTATTACTAGGATCTGTTCCCCTTTTCCTAGAGTTGGTCATACCAATTACAACAAATCGATCATACCATCTCAGGTGATTACTTAAGATCGGTTTCACTAATAAAAGTCATACCAATACAAAAGTCAGGCCTTGTGAATAGTTTTACCAAGAACATAAGCAAGTCATGAGCGGTTCTACTAATCACACATATTGGTAATTCAAAAGATATGCAATGAATAACAATACCAATAAGCCTAGCGATTTCCCTTTCGATTCACGAAACAAGTTAATGAATTTACTTCCTTTAAACGAATGTAAAACATTGTTTCCTAGGATGAAATCTTCACCTCATACCCATACATAATCACAATAGCATTCAAATGATTATGTTGATGTCTTATATACAAAGTTTAATGGTTAAGCAACAAACCTCGTATTGTATTCCTTAATACTATGTCTAACTAGAGTATAATCATTCATGCTTCGCAGTTATGTTTTCAATATGTACGACTTGAAAGATATGTTAAGGAATGAAACAGTTCAAGTCAAATATCACTAACCTCAAGTGGAAGGATGATGTTGTCGTTGTAGCTCCTTACTTCTTCACTTCTTCAAGTCTTCACGTAATACTTGTAATGTCTTATATCCTAATACTTTCAAGCTAACCTATACGAAGTTGACTCTAGGACACAATCAAGCGACTCTTTAAATGAGTTTTGGCTCACTAAAATATGACAACCAAACTTGACATACCAACGCTTGGTGGGTTCAACCGAGCTATGCTCTAACACTTTCCCAGACATCCGTAACCACCAGTACGCGTACGGGTACGCATACTTCAGGTTCCCGGTTTTGAACTTGTACACTAATGTGATTTACACACTATGTTTATATCCAAACATGGTTACATGATTCTAAACTCTTTATTTCAATCATTGAAACTTTCTTAGAGGACGTTATATAGTTGTTGTTCACATACTAATTTTCGTCAAAGCGATTTTCAAGTTATTGAAATTATCATAATGAAACATTCCAAGACAACACCAAATGATTGTATCATACAAACCATGTAAGATGTAACTCGGCAATTTTCATATGATCTTATTTGGACTTTCGTCACGAATGTAAGATAAATTCGTCCGAAGCGAAAGCTTGCCAACACATATTCCGAGAAATATATAAGCGAGATAAACTCAGCTCGAAATCTCAAATGTGTATAATAGAAAACTATATCGTAACACGACTTATGTCTCAATATAGGAGATAGAGTAGAAATAGACTTTCCAAGTGATAGATAAGTTTCAGTCTCCACATACCTTTTGTCGATGAAGTTCCACAAGCTCCCCTTAGTAGTTATTCGTCTTCAAGAGATGAACGCCGTGAATTATAAAGCTCAACTACACAATCTATGTCCTAGTCCGAGACAACTGCATAGGCTAGAAATCAAGACTCATAGTTTTGATCACTAACATTGACAAACATGCTTGAGATAGCAACGCATGCGAGTTCGACCGAGCAATGCTCTAACAATCTCCCCCTTTGTCAATTTTAGTGACAAAACTATCTATACATATGGATTACAAAATAAATAAAAACTTTGTAGCTTCTCATCTAAATGCTTGATCTCCTTGGCATCTTCAACATTACTCGAAATCTTCGTCACTACCAAGTACTCCAATGATTCCAAAGGTTGTAAGCTCAGCATCATCGTTGTTGAAGATCCGTAGCGATAACAATGAGAAAACAAGAGCTCTCAATCATTGTTACACAGTGTCATAGTATTATTACACAACATCAAAGTTCAATTGCATCACAACTTTGACAACAATACTATGGTGACATGTATCACTCCCCCTTAGTCAATACATCATCTCAATATGAAAACCACTCCCCCTTATATAATGATCCGTAAACCATATGTATTTGTAGTATGAAACTACACATTAATTCTCCCCCTTTTTGTCAATAAAATTGGCAAAGGTACGAAAACTAGTGGGATCCTTATGAAATTTCCATAGAGATTCTTCATGACCAAAAGAGAACAAACATACCAACAAATTTAGATGCAATCATAAATCCAAAGCTAAATGCATTCATCAAGGAGTTTATAAAGATACAAGATAACCCCTATAAAATTTCCATAGCCGCACTCCCTACAAAGATATGGCGATTAAGCACTAGTTCATAAACGAACTCTCCCCCATAAAATGTCATTCCCGAGAGAACAACAAAGGCGACCTTGCTTTTACAAGAAAATAATGATTTCTTTGGATATAACCAAATCACATGAAAGCATGAATTTGTATCCAAAAGAATCAATAGAATTAACCACACAAGATGATCAACTCAATTGCACATGCTCGACATAAGAGAACTTACGGAGCAACATAGTAATAACACAAAGATGTGGATCCGGGAAGATCAATACTGCGGAATAAACAAAATTCACTCTATTTTCCATCACTATTTGCACAATGACATAAAATAGAAAATTCTTGTAAACAAAAGTTCATCCTTTCTTCCATCAATATTTGCATAATGACATAAAAGGCTTAACTTTTGTTTGTCAAAAGTTCATTCTATCTTTTATCAATACTTTCATACCGACATATAATAGAGATAACTTTTGAACAAGTATGGGACAGTCAAGGTTCACGGACGTAAACAACATATCCCATAAAAATTTGCAATATAAAACCATAAAGATTAAAATTGCAAACATCATCTTCCAAATTACTTATAATTTAAATAAATAAATCTAAAAACATTGAAGATGAAAAACGTTTGGAACTAGCTATGTGTAATCACAATAATGGCTATTCCAAACCCTAGTAATCCTTCTAAACAAAAACAAGAATAAAAATTCTCATAAGAAGTTTCCTAGACATTGAGACCTCTGAAGAATTCTTTATCGTCCCCGAACTCCTTGTCGTCAACAGCCATGGGAACATATGGTTCGTGAAGATAGGAGTCAATTCCAACAAACCTTCTAGGCTGATGATGTCGAACCATGGCCTTCTGAATTTCAAGAGTTCTCATAACAATAGCCTTTATTTGCTGAATCTCCTTTCTTGTATCCTTCAACTCATCAAGAACACCAGAAAACTTCTGAGAATTTGAAGGAATAGCTCTTGGCTTCCTCACATTCCTTCTTTTTCTTTTCAAAGTTGGAGGCAACGGAGATTTCTCTTTTTACTTCATGATTGATGGCTTAACAATCATATTAACATCTTTTCCATCAGAAGACATGATGCTTGCAGTATCCATAAGAGTACGGGTTTGTGAGAGGAAATCACAATTTAAACTCAACAAGCAGTCTTAGGATAGAAAGAGTTTCAGAGAAGGAAAAGGAATGTAGGGTTACGCAACCTTTAAACAGGTTCGTGCATGTACAAATCTAAACCCTAAAAAGAGTAGAATTTCCGAGAATAACCCTCTTTTATTTACTGACAGGGAATTTCAAACTTGCAAACTACATCAAATCTAAGAAGGAAGGAAAGAAAACAACTTTTACTAAAGCCCGAGAAGTACACAATCTTGTCTCTTTTGATCAAGCACATGAGACAAGATACACTAAACAACATAATCAAGTTGTGCTGCGGTGAACAACAATCTGTCCACCATGTTCCTTTTGGAAGGAATTCATAGAACCCTGTCTATCAAAAGGATTAGACCATACTTTCTTTTATAATGGTCTTATCTTTTCTTTGGAAACTAACCTCTTTGAAGAAGACAAAATCTTACATACCTCATCAGTTTTTTGAACAAGTTTAAGCTTGTTTGCTAGTCGATTTGCTCTTCGTTGAAGTTTGTTGACATATCTCATCTTGTGTTTGTACTTGAAACACTTTGAAAGTTCATGACCTTTGAGTGAACAATAATAGCATGTCAACGCATATGATGATTCATACGCCCGGTATGTGCAAGCAGATAAACACATGGTAGAACCTGAAAAATCAGAAAGAGAGTTTCCAACAGAAAGGTCAATTTTTTCTTCCAGATTGGTTGAGTCTTCTTCTGAAAGAATATAAAGATTGATGTATGTATTTCTACAATTATCAAAATTAATATTTTCACAAAGAAGTGCAACACTTGATTTTTCGTCTTCATTGGATTCATATTGATCAGACATTTCATCAAGGGTTGCAGCCAGACCTTTGTTCCCGGTGTATTTTCTGCGGTTTGAAAACTCATTTGCAAAATGACTGAAACCCTTACACTTAAAGCACTGAGGTATATCCTCGTCACCAGTCTCGTCAACATCCCTGTTTTTAGGAGTAACGCGATTGTGAGGTTTAACTGATGACCTGGGTTTGTCTCTGGAAAACCGTTTACTTCTCTTCAATAGAAGATCTCTAAACTGTCTTGTGATCAAAGAGAATGACTTATCAAGATCTTCATCTGATGAATCAGCCTCAGAAAGATCATCCTCAGAGACACAAACACTTTTACTTTTATCAAGTAATTTAGTGTTCTTTTGTGCTTTAAAGGCAACATCCTTACCGATTTTGGATGTATGCTCATGATCAAAGATCTTAAGCTTCCCAACCAGAGTATTTCTGGAAAGAGTATCAAGGTTATTTCCCTCAACGATGGCATGCTTCTTAGAATCGTATCTAGATGGCAGCGATCTGAGAATTTTCATCACAATGTCCTTTTCTGGAATAGTCTTACCCAATGCAAAAGATGCATTAAAAATTTCAGACACTTTGTGATTAAACTCATCAAATGAATCTTCATCTGCCATACGAAGGTTTTCCCAATCGGAATTTAGGTTTTGAATCCTAGCTTCCTTTTCACTGGTATTACCTTCAAATACGGTTTCTAAGATATCCCAAACATCTTTAGACCGAGTGCACGTAGTCACATGGTGCTGAAGATCTGGGGTAATGGCATGTATGATGGCATTCAAACAGTCGGAGTTTTGCTTTACCGCAAGTATCTCAGCAGCGTCATATGATCCAATATCCTTAGGAGCGGTCGCATCTCCAACTGCAACAACGGGAGCCTCATAGCCATTAACAACATAAACCCATGATTGAAAATCACGCGCTTGAAGAAAGGAACGCATAGAAATTTTCCACCATAAGTAATTAGAGCTATCGAAGACTGGTGGTATGTTTATAGAGATAGCACTTCTGTCCATCCTCAGATCGCTACAAACACAGACTTATAAGGTCTTTAACGTGTTTGCCTGCTCTGATACCAATTAAAAAAGCGGGGGTCTAAAAACCACACCCAACAATTCGTTTGGCAATCTGAGATGACTTACTCCAATACACTTTCTAGAGAATCAACTAGACAGTCAGACTCAATCTAGAGTAAAGTATATCAAGGAGTTTAATATCTATGTTTCATAATTTAATCAGCAAATCAAAAAGATAGAAATCCACGAGCCTGATTATTATGTGAAACAATTTGAACGATACCAAAGACCAATGTTCAAGTGTCAATCAATGTAAATCAACAACCAAAGGTTGATATTCTAATTGATTGATCTAAACGCACAACCTGTGATATCTAAATTATATAACAAAATATAACGCGGAAAAGAAATAACACAGACACCAGAATTTTGTTAACGAGGAAACCGCAAATGCAGAAAAACCCCGGGACCTAGTCCAGATTGAACACCACACTGTATTAAGCCGCTACAGACATTATCCTACTACCAATAAACTTTGGACTGGACTGTAGTTGAACCCTAATCAATCTCACACTGATTCAAGGTACAGTTGTGCTCCTTACGTCTCTGATCCCAGCAGGATACTCCGCACTTGATTCCCTTAGTTGATCTAACCCACAACCAAGAGTTGCTATGACCCAAAGTCGAAGACTTGATAAACAAATCTGTCTCACACTGAAAAGTCTATAGGTTTGAATAAATCTGTCTCCCACAGAAATACCCAAGAGTTTTTGTTCCGTCTTTTGATAAATCAAGGTGAATAGGAACCAATTGATAAACCAAACTTATGTTCCCGAAGAACAGCTCAGTATTATCAATCACCTCACAATTATAGAATCGGGCAAGATCAGAACACGCAACTACAAGAGAAATAGTTGGGTCTGGCTTCATAATCCCAATGAAGTCTTTCAAGTCGTTAACCAATAAGGTTTAGGAAAACCTAAGGTTAAAGGAGAATCGACTCTAGCTTATGCAACTAGTAACACATAGATGTGTGGGGATTAGGTTTACCAGTTGCTAGTGTTCTCCTTTATATAGTTTTCAAATCAGGGTTTGCAATCTAAGTTACCTTGGTAACAAAGCATTCAATATTCAATGTTAGATGAAAAACCTGATTCAACCAAGCTAATATCGTTCAACCGTTAGATCGAACTTAGCTTGTTACACACAAATGAAATGTACCCTCATTTAGGTTTATGTAACCGTACCCAAACGTGTACACCTATGTTGGCTCAACAATGGTCAACCGAAGTTAGCCATATGATAACTCTCATATCAACCATATTCATCTTATCCATAACTAGTTCAAATGACTCAAATGAAACTAGTTAAAGAGTCGTTCAATTGTTATATTCTCATAGAAGTATACAAGAACACAATTGAAACAAAATCGGTTTGATTCACTCGAATCAATTCATGAACTTTATATCCACGGTTTGCAAAGATTGCATTCCTTATTATATAGATGTTTAAGTTCATGTACACAACCGATTTTAGAAAGTAACCCACTCAAGTACGCAAATGGGTACGCATACTTGAGTAGCCGGACTTGAGTTTGGTTACGCCGGTACGCGTACGGGTGCGCATACTACAACACATTCTAAACTCCAGCAGATTTTCATGAAAGTGAACTCTCCGCCGGTATGCGTACAGGTACGCATACTTTCCCAGACATCCGTAACCACCAGTACGCGTACGGGTATATATACTTCAGGTTCCCGGTTTTGGGATTGTACACTAATGTGATTTACACACTATGTTTATATCCAAACATGGTTACATGGTTACATGATTCTAAACTCTTTATTTCAATCATTGAAACTTTCTTAGAGGACGTTATATAGTTGTTGTTCACAAACTATTTTTCGTCAAAGAGATTTTCAAGTTATTGAAATTATCATAATGAAACATTCCAAGACAACACCAAATGATTGTATCACACAAACCATGTAAAATGTAACTCGGCAATTTTCATATGATCTTATTCGGACTTTCGTCACGAATGTAAGATGAATTTGGCCGAAGCGAAAGCTTGCCAATACATATTCCGAGAAATATATAAGCGAAATAAACTCAACTTGAAATCTCAAATGTGTATAATATAAAACTATATCGTAACACGACTTATGTCTCAAGATAGGAGATAGAGTAGAAATAGACTTTCCAAGTGATAGATAAGTTTTAGTCTCCACATACCTTTTGTCGATGAAGTTCCACAAGCTCCCCTTAGTAGTTTTTCGTCTTCAAGAGATGAACGTCGTGAAATCTAAAGCTCAACTACACAATCTATGTCCTAGTCCGAAACATCTAAATAGGCTAGAAATCAAGACTCATAGTTTTGATCACTAACATTGACAAACATGCTTGAGATAGCAACGCATGCGAGTTCGACCGAGCAATTCTCTAACACTTATAATGCCAATGTAGTTCGGCTAATGTTCATGAAAGCGCAGGTAGCCGAACTTAGTTTTAATGGAGTTTTTTGCTTTCAGAGAAAAGTTCGGTTACGAGAAAAATTTGCGATGTAACTGAACTAAATATATAGGGAATTCGGTTAGGAAAAAAAAATTGCGACGTAACCGAACTCAATATATAGAATTTCAGAGAAAAGTTCAGTTAGGAAATGAAAAGTTCGATTAGGAAATATTTTTGCAAAACAGCCAAACTGTTCTTCATGTTCTTCATTTCCAACAAGTTCGGCTAGTTTGACAAAGTTTTTCCACAAAATTCCTAACCGAACTTACTACTGTAACTTCCATTTTCAACCTATTTTGATGACTACTACTCAAAATTTTCAATCAAAAACGAATTAGAAGTAATGGGTTTGTGGGAAAATACTTATGGACGGGCTTGTTTACAAAAGATTGATTAATCGACGATAAAAATTCAATGAATCGACGACGATTAAAATTTGATGATGTTGATTAGATTTGTATATGATCAGGTTTAGATGATCATAAATTGATGAAGAAGAGAAGAAGAAAAATTGTAGAATAGACGAAGAAGAAGTTGTAGAATTATAATTTTAATTAGGTTAAAGGATAAACTAGTCATCTCCACCTTTTAGGACACCCCCTATAACTATAGGGCAAGTGGCCTAATCAAATCATGGTCCAAAAAAAAAACCAGTGGTGCCCAAAAAATCATTCCAAAATTTGGTTAACAACATCTTGGGCTTTGCTCGAGTTTTTATTTTAGATAGCTGGGCCTGAGGAACCAATATATATATATATATATATATATATATATACAGATGTAAAGTAAAACCCTAGTTATTTACTGTTTCTGTCAAATTAAAACAACCACACAGTAAGAAAAAACGAAGGAAAAGAACGAAAAAGAGAAACATGTCAAGCCTCCCAGACGAACTCTACCATGAAATCCTGCTAAAGGTACCTTTGAAATTCGCATATGCATGTAAGTGTGTTTGCAAGACTTGGTTTAAAATAGTTTCTCATCCTAGTTTTGTTAAATCCCACCTTGTTCTCAATAGTCAAGAAAACAACCCCGATCTAATGCTTGGAAAAAATGATTATATTAGGAACATTGACCTAATCAGTTCCATAGTTATGATTCATTAATACCGAATGGACTTGGAGATGATGTTGTTAACACTGTTGTTGAAATGAATTACCCACTAAATTTTTCGGAATATGTCGTTGAATTGATCGGTTCTTGTAATGGTATGGTTTGCCTAATTTTGCATCATAGTAATGGAACTGACTTATTTTGTGTAATTTGGAATCCCGCTACTAAAGAACACAAGAAAGTTATTAAGTTGCACAAATTGTTGGAAGATTATTACCGGGGTCATAAGACTCACATTGGCTTTGCTTTTGGTTATGAAACTGACGATTTCAAGCTAGTCATTGTGGATACTCCTCGGAGTGGTTTATATTTTTCATTAATCCATGTCTATACTTTAGGGTCAAATTCATTAAAAGGTTTTAGAGACATCGGTTATAAGTTTTTGTCTGGAAGACATGGGGTGCTTTTTAATGGAGCTCTTCATTGGTTAGGAGGAGTCCGTGTCCAATCTTGTGAAGCTATAGTCAGTTACGATATGCGTGAAAAGAGATTCAACGAAATACAATTACCAAAAGAAGCTTTGGTGAACAGACATAATAGGTTTATGAGTGTGGGTGTCTTTGAAGGGTGCTTGTGTACGCTTGTTAGAGGTAAGGTTTCTGTTGCCGTCTGGGTGATGCAGGAATATGGTATTGAACAAACTTGGAGAAAATGTTTTAGCATTACCGATAAGAGAATTATGATGAGCAGTAAGTCGAGTCTGGTGTATTCTTTTAAGAACGGCCAAATGTTATTCAGTGCTGATTTTTGTAAACTTTTTTCTTATGATCCGAAGGATGGAAGTGTTAAAGAACCGAATATTAAAACTAGTTCAATCTTTGGCAGTGAAGAGATATATTTCGACAGATTATATTCACTTTAGGCTGGTACTTGGTCGAGAAGGGCACACTGAGGAATCAACTGAAAGACGAAGAAGAAGATTAAGAAATTATATGCGTTTTATGTTTTTAGTGCATGGTGTATCTACTTTCACGGTCATCCGCCTTGGCTATTTTGAAGTTTCAACGCTTGAGCAACTGCAACTATTTTTCTTAAAACCTCTTTCTTTGATTATGCTTGGCAGCTTAATTTTGAAGGAGAAAATCTCAACTCCGTTGAATTGCATTATTGGAACCAACGTGGCCTGCAGTTTGGAATAATTAAGCAACTACACCTTTTAGTGCATTTAAAAGAAAACAAAATACACCTGTTAGTAAAAAAGGAAACTGATCAGAAAACACTTGTCTCGATGAATTATGAATAAACATATATGGATGGAGAGAAAGAAGATCTCATCGTCAAATGGATCAAAAAACTGAGTCTGTGAGTTGGTCTGATCCTGAACTGGAGACACCACTATATCAAAAGATGATTTTGTCTCAAAATGCATCGTGAGAAAGTTAACTAATATTCAACTGAGGCATGGATCTGGATGAAGTTGGTTTTCTAAGCCGTTCTCCATTTGCATAGCTGTTAATTTCTAAAAACAATACCCTATACTGCATAGGACGGTGCCAACAAGCTTAACAAACCTAACCTCACTTTATAATATAATCAATCAAACACCTCAATGTTCCCTCAAAACCCAGTATACCTATCTGTCAAAACCAATAATATACCCACACTTAAGATTCTCTCCCTCAATTCTCAACACAAGCAGCAAAATAAGAGGTCCTTCCAGTGCACACGTGTATGCATTACCACACGAGCCATCAAGCTTGGTAAGATTCTTGTTTATTTGCCTCAAGTCAAATCCTGTCTCTATTTCTACAATTAAACATCTTTGCTGGCATTGCCCCCTAACCCCCCTTCCCTATTCTAGAATCTCCATTTCATAATCTTTGTCCTACTCTCTCCCAGACCAATCTTCCCAGAAGTGAGTAGGCTACCTATGATATGCCTATATATAACGATGAGAGATCACAAAAACATAAGCAACTCACTTGTATCCAAACATAACTAAATATCAGAGCAGAGTAACTTTGTAGCAGCCAGCAGGTTATCCATTCATCCAGATTTACAGGAAAAGAAAAGATGGGGAACAAGGTCAGAGCTGTACCTGCTGCAGGATTCGGAATTTTCCGAAGCAGAAGCAGAAGAGCTGCGCCAAAGAGGGGTCAGATCAAGTCGAAGATAGCTGCCAATGCATTCAACTCCATCTTCTCTGTATTATGTAAAGCCTCTCTGCAACGGCTGAATTCTAACAGGGGAGCGTACTTGAGGGAAAACAGAAGCTTCAGACGTATATAAAAACACTGTATGACTGTCATGGTTGTGGACTATATGTTTGTAACTCATTAAATGCACCTAAATCTCCTTTTCTTAATAACATTTTCAGTTTTGAACAGAAATATCTTTCTTTGGTATTGAACTGAATTAAAATTTTACATGCCATTTTCTGCCTAATTTTCGATAACAAGTAGTGGTACACAGTGTAGTTGTTGCCGATTGATGCCCAATGGGATGCAGGGAATTTTTCAAATGTCTCTTGAATTCTGCCTTATAGGACCTGTGGAATGTCTTTGTTGCTGATGAGGAAGAGTGCCTTCGGTTTGGGTGTCAAGCTCTGGGCTATTAGGTGGTCTGGCACCAATGGACATCAAATTTTTGAACCACGTAGACTGGAATCTAGGGTTACCACCTCTGTTTGAATTGCCCGGAGAGTCTTGATTTACTGTCGATGTGTTGGCTGTGGTAGTAACATTTGAGAGGAACCGATATGCAACCTTACTAGCAGTCACAATCTCTGCCTTGGCTTGCCGAAACTGCAGTACAAATGAAAAGAGCAGCAGTGAACAGTCTGAATTTTATGTTCAAACGCCACAAATGCAATACTTCTAGCACACATATCACAACGAAGATAAAAAAAAGTCAGACAAACTTCAGATCCAAACTTAGGCATCACATGTAAACTGCATAGACACGGGATTTGTTCATTATATATCACTTGCAAGTGGGAACCTATTTAAAAATTCTTTGCATTGGCATTAGAAATATAAAATGTTTCGTGTTCCATCCACTTTGCCATGGTTCCAACCTCACATTACAGTTTGTGATGACAGGGTACTGAATAATATTAGCACCTACCCTCATTTAACTATCATAAGTCTGCAACAACTAGTTACACTCTCAGCTTGAATTCCTCCAACAATGCCACATAATATACATGTTCTACTGAAGACTAACTGCTATTAAAACAGAATAATCTTACTCGTAACGCCGTGTTTCCAGCAACCTCCATTGCAGCATCACCAGCATTGGCGAACCGGTTAACCCAAGCTGTAAATCATGAAGGCGATGAGAACAAGTTAACATAGTGTAATTACGTATAGTAGTTAATAATCACATTGGATGACTTCTCTAGAATAAAATTGAACAAGCATATCGTCTCTATTTGTCGAGTAAAAGTAAGCAAAAGTGATTATGATTAAACATGCGAGACGAAACTCCTCACTGAAACATGTGAAACTATTGATCATCAAAGTTCCAAATTTCCTAAAAGCCACAAGCTCATAAGTAATAAGCTACTAACTTGAAAGAAAACTACTGTAAACACCCGAAATGGGATAAGTTGATATGGTTTCATCAGTTCAGTGTATGTATAACGTAATCCACAGAATATACCAACTGTAGCCCAGAATCCTCCCAACTCAACTGGCAAGGATCAATCACATAATTCCACCACGAACGGAACATTTGTTACATTTCAAACAATTACAGCATGAAACTTAAAAAGACCCTTCGCAACAGCAGAAAATGTGTCGCTACTATATTCAAACTGGAGTTATTAAGGGAGTAAGCATGTCACCTGGAATTTTAGGCACATCTAGCCTTTCACAAAACTCATCGCAGAAGTGATTGCAGTTCTTTGATAGTAGATCGTATGACTCTCCTGGCCACTCTCTGCTAAGTTCTCTCAGGATCTGGTTAACTTTGTAAATTGAGGCTGTTGTTGTCCCGAGGACTATACATTCACGATATGTGTACATAGGATTCTTACTGGGTGGGCAACTAAACACTCCAGTGCCTTGTTCACAGTACCCAAAAGACCATTCCTCATCCCCATAGACCTGCCACAGACAATCACATTAGTATTTAGACAACATAAACTGAAAGCTTTTGCCAAATGTCATAAATAATTACAAATTTGCTATGTACTATCACCCAATGCAACACCGGAAAAAAAAAGGGCTTACAAGTTAGAGTAAGCCACACATGAATTGACTGGAAAAAAAAAAGTACGATAGGTGATACTGATCCAAAGATGAAAAACCATAATTCATGAAATTGCACACATCTTGAGCGACCAACAATAATCGATCACTCAAGTACTCGGTAAAAGTTCCTTTCACTAGTAGAATAGTAATTTGCCACTTACTGACCACATTCCCTATAATGAACGGATATGTTGCCTTCACAAATCAAATAACATTATCATACTAAGTACCTCAATCTGACTTTCTTCAGTCTCACAACCTAACAACAAACTACAAAACATGCCCAACCCTTAACTCATTTTACAATCAACCAATGAAAAAAACTACTTCTTGTCATCAGAACAAAACCTCAAATAATACCATCAATATCCCCCACTCACACTAATCTCCTCAAGCATCAAAATACTCTTAGAACCCAAAAGCATACTTCAGTTCCAAAAAGTAACTAAGCAAACATTTCAAAACAAACCCAAAATTGATCTAGCCCCCAAATGTCAGAAAACAAACACAAAATCCAGAAATTCACCCCAGAATTTTAATTCCCTCACATCAAAAACTCCAAAACATACTTCAGTTTCCCACACTAACTAAATACAATTTCAAAAGTAACCCAAATTTGGTGAACCCCCAAATATCAGAAAATGAACACAAGACCTAAAATTTGGTGAACCCAAATTTTAATCACATTCAAAACCACTTGCACAGAGTAGAATAATACTTAATATACATAAAAAGATTCCTTAATAGAATGTTGGTTCTAAAAAAAAATCTTAAAACCTTAGATCTTGTATCTTCACACCGACAAAATGCAGAAACCAAAACCCAGATTAGATTTGAACAGACCTGAATAGCAGAGTGAAAGATACCACCAAGACCAATCCCATCTTTAAAGATCTTATTGATTTGAACAATTGTATTGTTAGTTTTTGCTGAACCACTATTAGTTACATCGTATATATGGAGTTTCACCTCCATTATTATTATTATTATCCCCTTTTCTCCCTTTTTTTCTTCTCTAATTCTCTATCAAAATCTCTCTGTATTATTAATACACAAAATTTCTCAGATTTTCACTCTTCTCTTCCACTTCTTTCTCTCCTCCTTGTCTGTCTGGAACTCTGGATCGATTACAGATTACTACTCGGACAGACTCTCTTTCTCTTCTTTTTCTTTCTCTTTTTCTTTTTCTTTTCTCAAAATTTTCTTCTTTTCGCGTATTTGTTTTGTTGTGTGACCACTTGCCGACGTCGTGGCTAAGGGTCTCTTCTTTGGCTGACACAGGGTGGTGGTAGTTATTCTCAACTCACTCGGAATGTTCTCATTTCAAATCTCACCATTCATTTGCACCTTGTTTTGGTGGCCTGTGGAATACATTTTTAACTAGACTTGAAAGAAAAAATATGAAGTTTGTTATGAACCCAAATTTGTATGGGTTAGAATTTTAGCTAAGGAGATATTTTTTTAGTGATAAAAATATCAATATTGTCCTTTATCCTAATAAAAACTAAAAGGAAAAACTAAATTATTTTGTCTTTTACCCACATTAACCGTCTCTTCTTTTTTTTTCACCCCCTCTTATCTTCTTCCATAACATCTTCAGTAATAGTGTTTATGTCAGAATTGATTGCATGATGGGTTCAATGCCGACTGAGCTGTCGGTATAGATATTAGGATAAGTTCAATACCGACTCTACTATCGATATAGAAATTAGGTTGATGTTGACTTATGAGTCGGTATCGAATTTTAGGTTAGATTTTATGCCGACACATACACCACTTGTCACCGATTATCTTTCATCAAAATTGAGTCGTGTCGACATAGTCGAGAAAAAGTAAAACAATATTGACTCAACAGTAGACATGTTCAAGAAAAACCACACAGTGTCGATATGAATAACGAGATCAATGCCAACTCTTGATGAATGTCTCTGCCCAACATCCATCAATAGTCGGCATTTTCTTCATCACAGTACTATGCCGACTGTGACTATGTAAATGCAAAAATTAAATACACAAAAATCACATAAATTAATGTAAACACCTTAGGGTTTGATTCTCTACAAAAGGTTACAATTGTAGTCATTAAAATCAATATAAGCACTTTCAACTTGGTGAGATAAAGATTCCCCAACATCAAATTCCTCATTATATTCTCTCATATCACTCAAATTTCCCAAATTTCTTCTTCTTCTACTAACACTGAAAGATAAAATCAAAAACTAAAGTTTAATAATAACACACTTGGGGATACTCAAGGTAATTTAGTCATTATTATAAAGGTTTTTTAAATTACTTTATAATGTCTTTTCTTTTTCTTTTAAGTATCCCCCATTTTGTGAGAGTATCCCCCAAATATGAATTCGTTATTATTTGATTATTTGATATTGAGCCAAATATAAAAAGTCAGATTCAACTTGCATGAGTCAGATTTAGATAAGTCAAGTTTATAAGTGCAAATTGAATTAAAACAAAGGGTCCGATGGGACGTCTCTGTTTGACAAAAGATTTTGAAACATGAGAAGGGCCCTTGATTGACAATCATCCAAATATGAATTCTTTATTATTTGATTATTTGATATTGAGCCAAATATAAAAAGTCAGATTCAACTTGCATGAGTCGGATTTAGATAAGTCAAGTTTATAAGAGAAAATTGAATTAAAACAAAGGGTCCGATGGGACGTCTCTGTTTGACAAAAGATTTTGAAACATGAGAAGGGCCCTTGATTGACAATCATCCAAAGGTAATTCTCATCCTAAGAAGTGTACTAGTATAGCCGATTCTAACAGCCGATTCTCAAAAACATGTGGTTTCTTCTTCAAATCTCTCGCTAATATTTTTTGTATAAGTGTTAGAGCATAGCTCGGTTGAACCCACCAAGCGTTGGTATGTCAAGTTTGGTTGTCATATTTTAGTGAACCAAAACTCATTTAAAGAGTCGCTTGATTATTTGATAGAGTCAACTTCGTATAGGTTAGCTTGAAAGTATTAGGATATGAGACATTACAAGTATTACGTGAAGACTTGAAGAATGTAAAGAAGTAAGGAGCTACAATGACGACATCATCCTTCCACTTGAGGTTAGTAATATTTGTCTTGAACTGTTTCATTCCCTCACGTATCTTTCAAGTCGTGCATATTGATAACATAACTGCGAAGCTGTGAATATTATACTCTAGTTAGACATAGTATTAAGGAATACAATACGAAGTATAACGTCTATCTTTTGAACTTCGTATATAAGACATCGACATAATCGTATGAATGCTATTGTGATTATGTATGGGTATGGGTGAAGATTTCGTCCTAGGAAACAATGTTTTACATTCGTTTAAAGGAAGTAAATTCATAAACTTGTTTTGTGAATCGAAAGGGAAATCGCTAGGCTTATTGGTATTGTTATTTATTGCAAATCTTTTGAATTACCAATATGTGTGTTTAGTATAACCGCTCATAACTTGTTTATGTATCTTGGTAAAACTATTCACAAGGCCTGACTTTTGTATTGGTATGACTTTTATTAGTGAAACCGATCTTAAGTAATCACCTGAGATGGTAAGATCGATATCTTGAATTTGGTGTGACTAAATACTAGCCATTGGGTAACCGATCCTAGTAAGAGGTGTGACCGATCACAAGAGAGAGTGTAATCGATCCTTGTAAGAGGTTTAACAAATTTTAGTAAGTTGGTGTAACCGATCCTATAACTTGGTCAACCGATCACAAGTTTTACCATAAGAAGTGGTAACCGATCCTAGTACTTAGTTAGCCATTTTATGGTAACTAGTGAAACCGATCCTAGTACCCACTTGGAGGTAGAACCGAAACTTTATGTGGAGGTAGAACCCTGAAACCCATTAATGGTGATTTGATAGGATAATCAATCACATGTTTCTTGGAAGTCAGATGAACCAATTCTAAACTTGTTTGGAAGTGTGGCAAATCGGTTCCAAGATTGTAAATATGAAAAAGGATTTACAAAGTAAAGATGTCGACATACTTTGAACATGTGCAGTAACTCTTATCTTTTATTGTTCAAACATATTCCTTAATAGCTAAAGGAGAATTCCGGATCGAAATAAATTGAAAATCTTTTAATTAAGATTTTTAGTTTTTATATGCTATTAATTTCCATCAATTAATTGCATATCTTTAGAAAATAAAAATTAGTAATGTGCATTTACTAGTTGGAGATTTTCTACTGAGATTTCGGTCAATATTTGGACAAAGCATTTCCAGGAATTATGAAAACCGTTTTTTCCCTTATTGCGTATCTTTTAGAATATTCGGTTTTGGAAATTCCTTGGTGTCCAAACTTCCTTGTTTATAAATAGTGAAGTTTGCATTTCTAGCAAACTAATCCACAGAGCCAGCAAAACTACCTTGTTGTGTTGTTACTGGTGGATCCGTCTATTCGGAGAGGAAAGTAATCTTTGCGAAATCTCTTACAACCGCTCGTTTTAAAGACTTCTTTGGGATTAGGAAGCTCTACGAGTACCGTTGGTGGGAAACTAGATAATTGTAGTTTATTATTAGTTTTCGATTGATTTGATTGACTAATGGTTGTTGAACTTTGATTGCACCTAGTTTTTTTATGCTTTAGAATCTTCTCTTCTTATATAAGATTCACTCAAACTAGATCGAAGTTTCAACGGGGATCTTTAGATTGTTTGTAGATCTAAAGACGTCTTGTGATAATCCATTGTTAACAGACTCCGTTCTGTGTGTGATTGAACACAAGAGATTCAAGTTGATTGTGTGCAGGTGTTTATTGAGATCTAAGAAGATTTAAAGACGAAGAAGATTTCTGATTTGGTTCATAATCTTTGGTGTGCAAAAAACTTGATCGGCTGGGGATCCAACTATAATCGGTTTATCTTTGATAGATTTGATTGATTAGTTGTGTAGATCGGCATCAATACGTTTCTTTGTGATTCGAAGTATTGATTGCAAAATCTTAACAATTACTTTTGTAGTTGTTGAAAAGATAGATCTTGAAACCCGACAAAGGAGTTTAATTGGATAAACGGAAGAGCCTTTTGTCAAACTCATATCACTTGATTGAAAAGAGTTGTTACCGAGCAGATTTGTTGTTCCTTTACTGTTTGGAATACGAACCAAAGGAATTGTTCCAAGTGCGTGACTTATTGCAAGTTGGAGGCGCAGGGAGACAGACGGAACTAGGTGAACTATACGTTTAGTTTCTTGGTCTCAACTATACGAAGTTGGTTTAGATTTTGTATAGCGGCTTAATCCTAAGAGTATTCAATTCTGGACAAGGTCCCGTGGTTTTATAGGTTTAGTTGCTTGGTATCAACTATACGAAGTTGGTTTAGATTTTGTATAGCGGCTTAATCCTGAGAGTATTCAATTCTGGACAAGGTCCCGGGGTTTTTCTGCATTTGCGATTTCCTCGTTAACAAAATCTTGTTGTGTCTTTTACTTTTCTATTTCCGCAATTATAATTGTTTTATTATAATTAGAAGTAAAATACACAAACGTTAATTCCTATTTACTTGATAGCAATCCTATTGTGTTTGGTTAAGTCCGAACCTTTTATCAAGTAAACATACTTCGTTGTTGTATTGTCTCGATCTCGTATCCATAGACGATCACACGAAGTGTGAACCGATTAGTTGTATTGTCTCGACTCAGTCCATAAACAATCACTTTCGGAGAAAGGACATATAGGTGGAAAAGTTTCAGATTGAGGTATATTTGGGTACCCTCGTCTTTTCAATAAGACATTCTCAATTCTCTGTCAAATTAATAGTGATTTTTTCTTTTAATCATGATTTTTGTTTCAATTATTTGATAGGTGGTATATGTTTCGAACAAAAAGATTTTCTACAACATATAAATTTGAGTCTTCATATGGGTTTTTTTATAACCCAATCTTTCCCCAATTTATCGAAAGGTTGTTCCTCTATATTAGATAATAATTGAAAACAGATAAATAACAATGGTTAGGAAAAGAATTGAAGTTCTCCTTCGAAAAGATAAACGATGATTCCAGTTTTTTCATCAGTTAAACATACAACTTCTAGAAATATGCTAGGGGGTCAAGTATGATGGATTTTATAAGAAATTTTGGAATGAGTTGATAGACATATATCATAAATCATATTCCCCGTGTATGAGTTTAAAGTAACCGTTGTGAATACAAATTTAAAGAAGATGATTAATGGACCGATGCTTCATTCTGCTTAAATCAGTGAAAAGAAAGGTCATTTTTATTGAAAATCTAGGCGATTTAGAGCTTCTCCAATGGAATGTATGTGAAGGAAAATGTCTAAATCCATGTAGGATAGACATTCATATTTTTTAAAGACTTCTCCAACCATAACATCTTAAACCAATGTGTAGATGAGGTGGCATAGTTTTGGGTAGAAGATGTCAAAGCCAATGTCTAAAATTAGACATTCACTTATACAATGTCTTCCCATCCAACTCATCATTTTCCCATAAAATCAATGCAATCCTAAATATATAAATGATTTTAGTCAATCATTTTACTACACATACTCAATGGGAAAGATTTATAATTTATGGGTTGGAAATGTTTATTTTTTACTCCTTATATTTAGGAAATTATAACCTTATATAGAAATTTTATATCAAAAGGATGTCTTAACTATGGTGCCACATATAAAACACACACATCAACCATTGGAGAAGCTCCCAATATACTCACTCGGATCAATTTGAGTTGTGACTCATGAGTCAGGATGATAAATTATGACATATCTGAAAAAGCGGGGATCTAACAACCACACCCAACAATTCGTTTGGCAATCTGAGAGGACTTACTCCAATTCACTTTCTAGAGAATCAACTAGACAGTTAGACTAAATCTAGAGTAAAGTATATCAAGGAGTTTAATATCTCTGTTTCACAATGTAATCAACAAATCAAACAGATACAAATCCGCGAGCTTGATTATTATGTGAAACAACTTGAACGGTACCAAAGACCAATGTTCAAGTGTCAATCAATGTAAATCAACAACCAAATGTTGGATATTCTAATTGATTGATCTAAACGCACAACCTGTGATATTTCAATTATATAACAAAATATAACGCGGAAAATAAATAACACAGACACCATAATTTTGTTAACGAGGAAACCGCAAATGCAGAAAAACCCTGGGACCTAGTAAAGATTAGAACACTACACTGTATTAAGCCGCTACAAACTCTAGCCTACTACAAACTAACTTTGGTATAGACTGTAGTTGAACCCCAATCAATCTCACACTGATTCAAGGTACAGTTGCGCTCCTTAGGTCTCTGATCCCAGCAGGATACTACACACTTGATTCCCTTAGTTGATCTCACCTACAACCAAGAGTTGCTACGACCCAAAGTCGAAGACTTGATAAACAAATCTGTCTCACACAGAAAAGTCTATAGGTTTGAATAAATCTGTCTCCCACAGAAATACCCAAGAGTTTTTATTCCGTCTTTTGATAAATCAAAGTGAACAGGAACCAATTGATAAACCATACTTATGTTCCCGAAGAACAACTCAGTATTATCAATCACCTCACAATAATCTAAATCGTATGATGGCGAAACTAGATATTGTGGAATCATAAACGATGAGACGAAGATGTTTGTGATCACGTTTTATCTTGCCTATCGGAGAAATTAATCTCGAGAAAATCTTAGAGAAGATAGTACTCAAACGATAGAATCGGGCAAGATCAGAACACGCAACTACAAGAGAAATAGTTGGGTCTGGCTTCATAATCCCAATGAAGTCTTTCAAGTCGTTAACCAATAAGGTTTAGGAAAACCTAAGGTTAAAGGAGAATCGACTCTAGCTTATGCAATTAGTAACACACAGATGTGTGTGGATTAGTTTTCCTAGTTGCTAGAGTTCTCCTTTATATAATTTTCAAATTAGGGTTTGCAATCTAAGTTACCTTGGTAACAAAGCATTAAGTATTCACCGTTAGATGAAAAACCTGATTCAACAAAGCTAATATCTTTCAACCGTTAGATCGAACTTAGCTTGTTACACACAAATGAAATGTACCCTCATTTAGGTTTATGTAACCGTACCCAAACGTGTACACCTATGTTGGCTCAACAATGGTCAACCGAAGTTAGCCATATGATAACTCTCATATCAACCATATTCATCTTATCCATAACTAGTTCAAATGACTCAAATGAAACTAGTTAAAGAGTCGTTCAATTGCTATATTCTCATAGAAGTATACAAGAACACAATTGAAACAAAATCGGTTTGATTCACTCAAATTAATTCATGAACTTTATAGCCACGGTTTTCAAAGATTGCATTCCTTATTATATAAATGTTTAAGTTCATGTACACAACCGATTTTAGAAAGTAACCCACTCAAGTACGCAAACGGGTACGCATACTACAACACATTCCAAACTCCAACAGATTTTCACGGAAGTGAACTCTCCGCTGGTATGGGTATGGGTACGCATACTTGCCCAGACATTCGTAACCACCAGTACGCGTACGGGTACGCATACTTCAGGTTTCCGGTTTTTGACTTGTACACTAATGTGATTTACACACTATGTTTATATCCAAACATGGTTACATGATTCAAAACTCTTTATTTCAATCATTTAAACTTTCTTAGAGGACGTTATATAGTTGTTGTTCACAAACTATTTTTTGTCAAAGCGATTTTCAAGTTATTGAAATTATCATAATGAAACATTCCAAGACAACACCAAATGATTGTATCACACAAACCATGTAAGATGTAACTCGGAAATTTTCATATGATCTTATTCGGACTTTCGTCACGAATGTAAGATGAATTTGGCCGAAGCGAAAGCTTGCCAACACATATTCCGAGAAATATATAAGCGAGATAAACTCAGCTTGAAATCTCAAATGTGTATAATAGAAAACTATATCGTAACACGACTTATGTCTCAATGTAGGAGATAGCAACGCATGCGAGTTCGACCGAGCAATGCTCTAACAATATCAGCAACCTCTATAACCGTTGGATGATTTTAAATCAAGGGCCCTTCTCATATGTCAAAATGTTATTTTCAAACAAAGACGTCCCACGATCTAAACCCTTAAAAGAAAGGAAAAAAAAGTTACTCCATACTATTTAGATCAAGGAACAATCCGTGAAAAGATTCTACGGTTGAGTTTCCTTAGAGCCAGGACTATGTGATGGAGTGAGTTTATCACTATGGGAACAAGTAATGGATATACTATACTACAGTTAGTTAGCCGTCCACACCCAAAATCGTTTTTTTTTTCTTTTAAAAAATTTGGTAAGATTCTTATTTATCTAAATATCTAATTATATCTAAAATATATTTATTTAATAATTTTATATTATTTTGTTACAACTTTAGGCCCAAACGGATTTTGGTTTGCCGTCTTTTCTCATTTTTTTACACAACATTTACTTAGCCATATAGTGAAGACTATCATACACTATTTCATTTGAGCGATTGTACAATTGTGTTTAGGGTGATAGGGTATTTCCCTCTATCTATAGTGGCACCAAATTAGATATTTTGGTGCTAGATTTTTTCGTTTCGAATGAGACTCTCAACCTCATAGTCGTTGCTCTTAATAGAGATGGAACTATGACATTTGGTCTTCTGTTGATTTGACTAAATTTTGACTCGTTATGTCTGTTAGATAAGTCTAATTACTTGGTCAAATCAGACTCTTTATGTATGTCTGCCTCAAATAAATCTTACTCGACTAAACCCAAAACACTTGTCGTAGTCTACTTTGTAGCCAAACGCACATGTGGCACAACTTGATTATAATCCACACTTATTAGGATTTTCGTTTGGAAACCTCAAATAAGTATGTTATCGGCACAATAATGGGTGACAAGTAGCTACAATTTATCTGGAGACAAATGTAAAATTCTTGTTTTAATTTGATTTTAGATTCAGTGAATGGGTCATTTGACCAGAAACATATATTTTCCGGTTGAAGTGGACGTGTAACAATTTGGTGTGGGTGAAATGGATGGATGCCACCTCATTTCAGAATAGACATTTGTACCCCACTAGTTCTGTTGACATTGAAAACATCGACTACAGATCTTATCTCTTTGCTAGCTTTCTTCCTCCACCACAAATAACATCTCTTCCTCCACCATCTTCATCAGCAGAAAAACCAACATCACCAGGATCAGTATTATCTCCACCACCATTAGCATCTCGTTCTCCATAATCACAAATACCAACAACAATATCATCTATACTACCACCGTAAAAAACAATAGCATATCATCTCCGCCACCACAAACAGCAACCCTCAAACAAACCACCGCCAACAACAATATCAGTATATTCTTTCCGTATCTCGACCACCACAAATACCAAAAACACCATCGTCATCAACAACACCAACACTAGTAATGATTATTTTTTTTCAATGCCCAAATTTAAATTAAAGTTAATTTATGAGATTGATTGAAGCTAAAAGAAATTGAGTTTTGTTTTCTATCAAGAGTAAGTTTCCTAAACCTAATTTTGATAAAGCCCTAATTTTCTTTTTGATGCATTTGCATAAATACTCATTTACATTTTGTTGAATTTGTTTAGATTAAGGGCTAGAATCTGATGCAATTGAGTACATCCTTGTTTTTTGTTTGTTAGAAAACCGGTTTTATCATGTATTGCCAGTGAATGGAACATGGTTTTAGCATGTTTACATTGAATGTGTTTCATATATCTTGTGTTATTACTGGATGAAACTGGTTTCGTCTTGTGTTTCCACAGGATGAGCCTGGTTTCATCATCTGTTGCTACTAGTTGAATCTGTTGTACATCTTATGTTTTTACTGGATGAAACTGGTTTCATCTTGTGTTTCCACAGGATGAGTCTGGTTTCATCATCTGTTGCTACTAGATGAGTATTTTGTACATCTTCTTGTTTTAGGTTGCATTGGATTTAGTTTCATCCTATTTTTATACAAGGATGAAATTTGTTTCATCCTGTTTTATATTGGGTTAAATTTGGTTTCCCCTATTCTTAGCTAAGATGAAACTGGCTTCATCCTGTTTTACATCGGGTTGAATTTGAGTTTGGTTTCTATGTGAGTTTCTTATGATTTATGTAGTGGGTTTTTCATGGATGGTGGATTTATGATTTTGTGTGTTGTTTGTATTTGCAGGGATTGTTTAGATGGAAGGAGGTGAATTGTGACTCAACTTTGCAGTTCGCAAGGCTAGCCTCTCTTATAATCAACAACAATATTCTAACAGACGATGCTCCACATACATTAGGGAATTCTCAAAAGCTGGCGTCTGTAGACCTTAGTTCCAACCAACTTACATTTTATGTTCCAGAAGCTTATTCACTTATATGTCGTTAATAAATCTGAATCTCTCGGGAAATCATTTTAGGGGTCGATTCCTTTTCAAGGTTCTCATATATTTGAATTGTTAGTTCTACTGTATTTTTCATCTTTAGAATCCTTGGATTTGTCGAAAAACTCGTTAGTAGGTGTTTTGCCTTCAGATATATGTAATTTGCAGATATAAACAAGGTTTGTCGGTGGAAATATGAATTAAAGGGCATTTTAGTACGTGGGTATAAAAATTAGTTATTAAAGTTGGGTGAAATAACCAAACTGGATATTTGAACAGTATCTTTTTGATTCTTGTCCATATAAACAGTATCAAAACTTACCAGTCTGTTTCACCCAGGAATTATGGGTTTTGATCTTTTTAACCAATTTTGTGTTTTAGATTTTGGTTTGATTTTTATAATTGGAACAACAAACATGCTCAGATTCAAGAGATGTTAAAGCTCGTAGTTATGCACATACGTCGTTAACGTTATGCTCGGATGATCAACCATTTCTGCACCAAACAAACAAATAAAGTAATCTTTCCATTCTTTAGTTTCCACCGACATCCCAAAACATATCCTGATGAGTCTGGGAGTAGAAATCTGGCATTACTAGAGATACGTTAAAACGATTGTTGACCATTAGAACTTCATCGAAGATTAAATGTGAGAGACTTTCAAGGGAAAGATTAATCAAAATGTAAGAAATTGAATTACTTGAAAATGATTGAACTAAATGTAGCCTTGGAAGAACTTCTTGTGCTTTACTTTCACTTAAAAGGAACACAACAAGTGTGCAATTTCACTTTAATAGCTCTAAAAGAATTTTAATCTTCGATTAATGGAGATTGAACAAGGTGATCTATGGTGATAGAATCTAGAAAATAAGATCATTTAGAAGAGAAACATTGGCATTCCAAACTAGTAGTATCTTTTTTCCGTTTCGGCTATCTTTATGGACTTCATTACTACCGTAGATGCTTTATAAGAATAAGACTCGTCAAATTTCATCGTTTATGCGTGTTCGGCTTAATTTTTAACAAACGCGTTCACGGATTGTTCGCCTAATGTTAACAAACTCATTCTATTTTTCTGCAACATACTTAATTCGTGTGACATGCATAAATTTTCACAAGCTCGAAAATCACACAATTCATTTGCAAATATCGGGATCTCTGCCTCGAATCTTATTCTGAGTCGCATTAAATCAGATGTCATGACGTTTGATTTTTTGGGACGTTCGATTCAGCTTATGCATATTTTTAACTAGATTCATGTCACGGGCACTTTGCATCTGACTTGTTGAATACATTTTTAACTGGATTTTTAAAAAGACAAATTATAAGTTTGCTATTAATAATTTTTTTGTCTATAAAAAATCGATTCAACTTACGTGAATCAGATTCAAACGAGCCATTTAAAAAAAGCCAGTTGAATTAGGAAAAAAAATGTTACTAAGTAGATCAAACAACAATTCCCTAGAAAATTTTACCACTGAATTTTCATCAATAATCTGGGGATGTAAAACGCTTATTCTCTCTCCCCTCTCCAAGCTCTGAAACAGTGAAATCCTAAATTCTAAATGTTAGAGCATTGCTCGGTCGAACTCACAAGTGTTGCTATCTCAAACTTGTTGTCAAATTTAGTTGTCAAAAGTATATCTTGATTTCTAGTCTACAATTAGTTAAGTCTCGGTCTAGGATAGAGGTAGTTGAGAAACTAACCAGTCATCATTTGCGTTATACCGTTTGAAGGCGAAGATCAACCGAAGCTTTTGGAGAACTTCATCAACAAAAGGTAAGTGAAGACTGAACCACCTATTTCTCAAGTTATATTCACTTTTTTATCCTTGAGACGTTTGTCGCATAACTAATTAGACTAGCTTGCATAGACAAGAATTTCGAGTCGAGAACTAATTATTTAGTTTACGAAATTCTCGAAATATAATGACTAAGCTTAATGAACATTTGTTCACACTTGATCATTTTCGGCGGAGACAAATTTATTGTTCGGAACCAAAATCATGATTCAAGTTTATCATTTAAAAATAGCCTGGAACAGTGATATGAGTCATTGATGTTAATAAGGAATGTTTCGAATTGATTTAGAAAAAAATATAGAACTACTATATTCGGAATACCAGACAGTGTTACAAACGTCCAGTTAAGTATAGGATGTAAAGGGGGTGTTATTCAAGGTTTAATATCTCAACCAATAGGGTCCCGCCAAAGTCCTCTCCAAGTTTACCATTGCCTAAAACTCTTTTCTTAGAGAGCGGGTATTCTCACCGTTCAACGTGGGGCTCATATGAGTTGGGATTTTAAAGGGTTTGATGATTCAGAGGTTAGAATGGAAAAATTAAAAAAAGTTCTAAATTTTCTAGTTGGGCTTTGTCTTTGACCAAATTTGACTCGTTAGTTTGAATGTTTTTGCACATGATGAAACAGTATAGAGATCCCCACGTTGCATCGAAGAAAGATTTGGAAAAAACAACTCTCATTTTAAGCAAACTAGTTTGTCACCCGTGCGATTTTTCACCTATGAATTTATGGTCTGTATTTTAAAATTAATTTCATTAAAAAAAAATTATATTATTAAAAATTTAATAAGCTCAAAACCCTTAAAATTATTATGGTCTGTATTTTAAAATTAATTTCATTAAAAACAAATTACATTATTAAAAAATTAATAAGCTCAAAACCCTTAAAATTAATAAGACATTTATAAACTTACAAAAATCAAATGCAAATAATTTTTTTATTTAAATCATAGGCTTGCATTGCATTTCGACGTCTTTGAACCCGTATTTGTTCCGGCTTGGGACCCCTCCAGTATTTCTCCAAATTTTTGGTACGTCTTAAATATTGAAAGCCCGCGTATTTGTTCTCTTTTGGTCCATCAAGTCATCATATGCCTTTACTTCATTAGTAGAAGTGTCACTGAGATTGTGATACATTATAATCTCAACTCAACAAAGGATCAATAGAATTTGGGGCTGCTATTTGACTAATATTCAACTGTACAGTCTGTACTAATAGGTTTCCAGTTGCACTGCTGGTACTATGAAGCTACCAAAAGCATACAATTCAAGATATCAAAAGCATCTAGATACTTTTACCAAGATAGACAAAACCAAGGTTTGAAAAACGGCCGTTATAACGGTCACGCCTATATAGCGTTGCCGTGAGGCTTACTGATACGCTTGGCTAAATAACACCGATAAATAGGAAAAAACGGCGTTATTTAGACCCGTTATAACCGTTTTCACGCATGTGATTTCCGTTTTTCTAAAATTGATATTTCCGTTTTTTTCTTCTAAATAACATTTTAACACAAGTTTTTTAGACCGTATTTTCCGTTTCCACGCCCGTTATACCCGTTTTTTAGGGGAAACAATTAAGTTGGAGAAATTCTTATGCAATTTTTATTTTCAAACTTACAACTAGAATTTTAAAAATAATACAAAGGTATATCGTACCTATATGATCAAACACTTCCAATTTTATAAACTTACAATAAGTAACCTAGTGATAGTAGTGCTTGAAATTTTAAACTTAAACAAACCAACTTGAAGCAGATTTCTTTTTCGACTTATTCAAGTATTGTCTATTTTCTCGATGATTCTTAGTTGATTCCTCCTCCTCCGCCTCATATTGGTTCTCGTAATTCATTTGGCTGTCGTAATTAATAGTATCGTCATCTTCATAACCATAGTCTTCTTCCTCATCATCATTACGATTATCTACTTCATTATTGATATCAATATTGGAATTATACGCTTCATTTATTCTTCGGGTATCTTCTTCTGGACGATCGACAGTGCATTCAACTATTCAAGTGACAACTTGATAATATCAAGTTGATAGTGATAGTATGCGTGTATAAATATTGTCGGTGACTCGGTAGACGATAACTACAATGCATTGCTATAAGTCATAAACTCATGGTTATGAATTTTTACAAGATATCCATAAATTTGTATGTAAAAAACCCTAAAACAAATAAATAAAAAATCAAATAAATTAAATAAAGCAAAAAAAAAGAAAAAACGTAGTCACAACGTTATTTAGACCCGTTGTAACCATTTTCACGCATGTGATTACCGTTCCATAGGAAATTCAGATCACAATTTATTTATGTTTCCTATTTAACCGTTAACACACCCGTTATTTAAAAAAAACGTTAAAAAAACACGTTTTATTCCTATATAACACGTTTTTGGCCCATTATGTGCTCACACCCGTCAAAACGCGTTATAACGCTCACGGCTAGTACCCGTGACCTGGGTCGTGACCCGTTTTTCAAACCTTGGATAAAACACAAGCATTGTCAACTGAAGACCCGTTTTTCCAGGTACCACCTAAATTGATACAGAGAGTATGCATTCTACTCGACTGCAATGGTACCAACTAAATAGATTCTCCAACACGGTGATTCAACAATATCTCCATCTCCAATGAAACTTAGACACACGAACACAATGGAGTTTAGCAGTAAATATCACTGACATAAAAAAAATCAGGTGAGCACCTTTGATGGCTTAGTTTAAATTATATCATACAGTTCAAAACACAAACCAATACTAAAAAAAGAGAGGAAACCAACACCAAAGCACATCACCTTTCAATTCCAACACGGATGCAAGAAACAACTTAGAGCTGGGTTATTCGATATATTTTTGGTAATTTAATTATTTGGAGCATTATCCCATCTCGAACCTTTGGAAGACAGGTCCAAGGTGTTACGAATTCTACTATCAACGCTGCAAAAGATATATTTTTAATCTTCCCCAGGCATGTTTCTCCTTATCTGGACGTGTGTTTCCATTTAAAACTACATCACTAATGTCATCAAGCGTCATTCCATTTAAAACTACATCACTATTGTCATCAAGCGCACGCCATGTTTCCCATGCATTGTATCTGCGATGGAAATAAAAATCCACGAAAAAATTGGTATCAAATGGGATAAACAGATGGATTTGAACTCAAACTGACCAAGTGATGAATTGCTACTTACTTGCCTTTTCCAGATTCTTCGTCGATCAGTTCAGAAAACACGTCCAGGTCATCAACTCTCATTGTTTATCAGTGTAATTCCCTTCTCAAACCTATAGAGGCAAAAAAAAAAAAAAATACAGTATACTATTAATTAAGTTTGTTTGACTTACGATTCAAAACCCAAAATCTATATAACCAAAAAGTAAGTATGGTTATAAACGTAATCTTTAAAGCATTTTGGTCATTAGTTAGTCACGATTACAACATATTAGTCATCTCAGTGATAAGTTCTCACCCATCAATGCATAGTCACACAAAAAACAACAAATATAAGCTCTAAAGATTTTCAAATAAAGGAAAGTAAATGTCTAATAATTGAAAACTTATGTCTCTTTGAAATAGGAACCTTGCAATTGCATCAAAGGTTCACTAACTCTATAAATATGAAGGTTTAATTACCTCATGCAGCAAGGCTTGAATTAATAGCAGAGAGAAGGAGATCAATGAGAGAGCTATTGAAGTCAACAAACCGCTAAGCTCCTCAGGTTTCACACGCAGTTTTCTTCGACCGTAATTGTTCTCCCATTCTTCACCATTATCATAGCTTGAATAGGGCGAATATTTGGTGAATAACTAAGATGCAAACATTAAAGCCCATTAATATTATTTCAGCTAATACAGATCGATTAATCCCAACTCACTACATAAGAAGGTTGCATCAAGCCTTGAACAAAGAAAAAACAGAAAACAATCATATCATGATCACTGGTCAGTAATGAGAAATTGAGCAAACCACTATTTACTGGTTGAGCAACAGGTGAAGCAGCGACGACATAAAATAAGTGTTTTATGCATCATTTAGACCCGGGGATGGGAAACAAAAAAGAAATTATGGTGTTTGATTTATATTGCAACAATATTTTTAAGAAAGAGTCTTTTTCTTATTTATTTTTTGATAGGAAAAAATTGCAAGAATGAGTTTGTACCTTCATAATGTATGCGCAGGTGCAACAGCCACAACAGATGCATGATCTGAGGATACCTGCAAAACAAACAACAAAAGTAGAGCTTTAAACAACAAAAAAAAAAAAAACTAACAAAATCGAAATCGTAGATGAAAGAAGCAACCTGGAAAACTGTGGATTTTGGTTTTTGTGCGGACTTTATATAGAGAGACAGCGAAGTATAAATTCCATATGAAACAACTTTGTTTTAGAAATAATATTAATCAATATCTAAATATTTCTATAATATTCATATTTCTGGATCGGCGAATTTACTTCTTGCAATATATTTTGGACAAAAAATATTGTGTTTCGTATAGAATTAATGTCTTTTCTTTATTATTGAGTGAACAATATCCAGAAGAATAATATATTTAATTTTATATTTTTGGATAGTCTAATTTTATATTTTTGGATAGTCACATTTACTCGTTGCACTATTTTTTGCCAAAAAAATATTAGGGTATGGAAATTATTATTTCTTTTTTTTAATATATTTTTTTTAATGTAATGAAAAATATTAAGAAAATAATACTGATTGTTGTTATACTAGAAAATAGAAAAGGAAAGACACAAAGTAGAGACGAAGAAGGGGAGAAAATCTTATTAGATGTGTACAATAGACTAACATTAGAGCCTCTATTTATAGGGCTAGACACAAGGGCATCCCAGTAATAAACGAGATTTGCCCTAGATATTCTTAATATAATTACACGTTTATAACACTCCCCCTGATGACATTGTGTCTAAGCTAATTGCCTCGTTAAAACCTTGACAGGAAACCCCAAAGGGACAAAACCTAATCGAAGGGAAAAGAGTACAAGTTTGAGTAACTTAGAACGGAGCTAGACATGCATATGTTGCCTCATTAAAACCTTGACAAGGAAAAACCCAATGGGACAAAACCTTGACGAAGGAAAAAGAGTACAACGTGATAGTCTAGTAAAATACCTTTTACTATGATGCTCCTCCTGATAAGTAATTCAGTTGAATCTTGGCTTGCAAATCTTCGAGTTGAGACTTCCCAATGTGGATGAACGGATTTCTTGAATGTAGAAAATTATTGTTATTTTCTAAAGAAAATTGCTAGTTGATGAAGTCTTCTTTTGTGTTAATCTTCTACTAGTAGTTTTCTCGAGTCTTCATGTTTCTTTAAATACGTTGAGAACTTGTGCTTGGATTGTTGGCTTCTCAGAGTTGATTTCCAGAAGTAGTTGATGTAGTCTCTTCAACGAAGTGGCAATACGCATTGACAATATCATAGGTTTACAAAATTTGTAGTCATACTTTATATGGATCAGAATGATATACAAATTCATAGGAGATAGTTATGTTGATGTGGTCTAACAAAATGACCTAGTTAATGGTGGGAATCCACCAAATAACAAAAATCCATATAACTCCCCCTTGGATGACCACCATGTTGAACAAATTTGCCCCACTAAAACCTTGCCAGTAAAACCCAATGGGGAAAAAAATTTAGACAAAGGAAAAAGAGCACAATAATCAACATTTTTGAAAGAAAATTAAACGTCAATGAGATGTTTCCTCGTTAAAACCTTGTCAGGAAAACCACATGGGACAAAACCTGAAACGATGGGAAAAAGAGTACAACTTTTGATGTAAATATGGATGCTAAACCATGCATCAAAATAATAACTCTAGTCTATATCAAAAGACGAGTTTAAGCTAGCATAATTCTAACTGCAGATTTAAGAAAGAAGAAAAAAAATAGAATTTATGCTGCTAAAACGTGGATTTTAGTGTTTTTATGGACTCCTCAAGAGACCTATGAAGTTGACATAAACAACTAATTAATCCGGATTTTTTTGGTCTTGTACCAAATTTCTAAAAACACATAAAGGATTGCTAAACCTGATATAATTGAGTCAGGTGGCTACTTGAATATAATTTGAATCCTCAAATGATTACAAATTCGAATATATTCTCTGACTACATACGAGACTACCACGTCAAATGCATCATATAAAGAGAATAATTATTGAACCAATCCTGGGGTTTGAGCAAAAATAAAACCCTCAAATCGTTTTTACAACGAAAATATTTCGCATATAACACATTATGACTTCACTAACCTGTAATTAATAGGCTATGCAATTTTAAGGTATTAAGTCATGGATCCAAAATTGTGTCAATCGAGAAATTAATCCAACCTAATTTGGATGGTATGCCAACCAATCACATATGTCAATATTCCTCTGCAGAGGGGTTCAAAACCACCATCATTTATTTCAGTAGCTACCGTGAATAATCGACAATCATATTAGCTTACTATGATCCCACATAATTCTCAAATGCATGCATATATTGGAAAATTCAATCAATTACTGGTACCAGCGCCCGCGGGCATTATAATCTTCCCATCTTCAAGTGAGATCGAAGATATTATATTCGAGTATGTAAATTTGGTACACTCAATTGGAGCACTACCTGTAGCCTTTTATAGAACGCTACTTATCTGCTAGATGTGACTGGATTTCCTCTTAAGAGGCAAAGCTTATATACAAGAAAAATGAGAAATTTCACGCCGATCATATAACGACAACCTTAATCGGTTTGAGTGATGAGAGAGAAATTGATATAACTTTTAAGTTAATGAACACCAACGTCCGGTAGTGTATAGTCCCCCCCTGAATATGGCGTAAATTATTTTATCTCATATACGAAATCAAGTTTCATTCATAAAGTATTATCCGATTAATTCGAGACATATACTTATTATAAAATATGTCTTTCGACATTAAAAAAATGTTATCTTAATAGATATACATATTTACCATCAACCATGGTTTACTTTTGGAACACAAACAAAAAATTAAATAAAATGATGTGTCAAAACCAAAAGCATTGAAGATATGCAAACAAATCTCTGATAACTTCTTGACCTCAAGGGCCAACGATATGAAATTATGGACACTTTTATGTCTTACCTTTTCCAACATCAAGTTGAATGGTCTCAATTTTGGAGATTTGTATTAGGAAGAAGAAAATTTGCACAACATCCCTCAGGAATTCAGCAATTGGTGTTTGCAATTGGCTTATACCGTAATAACAGTATCAAATCCATGTATGATCGACGGATAAAATCAAATCCAATTAGTTTAAATGATTCTTTTGAGAAAAATAAAGAAATCATTATCGCTATTGTTTGTAGAGAAAAATCTACTTTTTGGTTGCTTTTTGGTGATAAAAATTTCTTTGAAGGAATAGAAATCAATAACCAAAATTAGCTAGAAGTTTTTAGAATGCCAATTTTTACATCTCATTAAGGAGAATTGACGGGGGAAAACCACATCAATTGGTTTTTACAATTTACAAAATTGTATCAACAAATTAAAAAAAAAAATTATCGTTTTCAATATCGCATAATCAGCTGATGGATGGTTTCTTACAAAAAAATAAAAATAAAAATACAAGCCATTAATTACATGAATGGACGAAGATACCAATTAAATTGGACATAGGTTTTTCAACCATGCATGTAAATAATTACCGTGAAGGCAATCAAATTGCGATAATAATACCAAAGAAAAATAAAAAATCGGTGATTACAGTTTCATTAGGGGAATAGAAACTGTAAACCATCTTTTGACGGATTTTATTTTTTGTTTCTCTATGTAAAAGATTAGAGAAGAAAGGAAATCAAACTTTTTGACCAACATCCCATAAATATAGACTTGTCTTTTATGGTTAATCGATAGAGTCACCACATAAATTCCTTTATGATTAAGAAAATAAGAGAAATAGAGAATTAAAAAAATAAATAATCAAACAGTAAGTAATCGATTAAAAGATGAGCTTAAAAGATTGTATGCCATCACCCGGACTATTGATTAGATAAAATCAATTCATCCATGGTGCTTTGATCAGTTAGAACTTAAAAAGTTTCGAATCATAGATGTAATATTAAAATAAAGAATATAGCTAACTAGTGTAGGGAAAGAAAGGAAATCCCTTTGCGTCCTCTTTATGCATAGATATAAAAATCCATCAACAATCTCCGAAATCCCTTATAGTCATTATAGCTTTAATTGACAGCTTACTATGCGATCATGCTCGGTAGTCAGAGCATCGTGCTGATGACATGTTGTGATACTAGAAAATAGAAAAGGAAAGACACAAAGTAGAGACGAAGAAGGGGAGAAAATCTTATTAGATGTGTATAATAGACTAACATTAGAGCCTCTATTTATAGGGCTAGACACAAGGACATCCCAGTAATAAACAAGATTTTCCCTAGATATTCTTACATAATTACACGTTTATAACACTGATCTCGTTTTTTTGTTATCTATTGCACCTTTCTACTAATGTCATTTATTTTTGTGTTCTCAAAGTTTTGTTTATCAGCACATGTTCTATTAATGATTTTGTATTTTCACTTTTGGATAAAATCGACAATCACTTTTTTTAATAAGAGAGAGCATGCATCGATTTGCAGTAAGTATCTACAACTCTTCTATTAATTATTTTTTTAATCAATTAATACTGATCTCGTTTTTTTGTTATCTATTGCACCTTTCTACTAATGTCATTTATTTTGTGTTCTCAAAGTTTTGTTTATCAGCACATCTTCTATTAACGATTTTGTATTTTCACTTTTGGATAGGATCGACAATCACTTTTTTCAATAAGAGAGAGCATGCATCGATTTGCAGGTAAATATCTACAACTCTTTTTCTTTTTTTTTTAATCAATTCCTTTAATTTGATTGGAATTTATTGTAATTGTAAATAGCTATTAGGGTCAGTTGAATTAATAGTAGTTTCAAATTGTAATTAGGATTTATTTAGTCATAATATATGTAATTAAACAATGGACATTGGACATTTTTTTTCTTTTTTTCTTTTATGATTGATTAACTTTATGATGAAAATCGTGATGAACAATGCATATCTTGATGTGATTTTTATTCAATTTTCTAAATTTAATTTTAAATGAAATCTTCATAAATTGTTTATATTCGGTTTTGATTGTGTTTAAATTTTTCTAACAATTTTAATATTGATTTTGTTAGGATATCATATATTTTAGTTGATTTGCTCTATTTATATTTGGTAATTGTATAAGATTTTTTTAGATTTTGTTGTTTTTGGTAAAAATAATAAATCTTGAATATTATTGGCCGAAAAATATATCGTGGGGCCAAAAAATTCTATTTAAATTCTATTGGTCGAAAATTTTAAATGGTGGGGCCAGAATCAACCAGAAGCTCCGGTTAATGAAAGCATGTTCAAAAAAACTCTGTTTTTATATAGAGAATGACGCCTTATTTTTGCCAGTTATTTGTCTGGAGCCCAAATTGTCCAATATCTTATTGTCATTATTGCCTACATATTCTGGTCTTAGTAGTTGGCATTTGTTTGTCTGATGGGCACTTTCTCAGAATCTCAGTCTTTAAAGAAAGAAGATGGAATAGAAGTTTTTGATAGAAAAACAAATTGTGGGGGGAGTTTAATTGATTAAAATTAGGAGTTAAACTCGGATACGGTTGAAGTAACTATGCTATATTCTGTACTTAGTGAAGTATTTCTTATTTAGTATTCAAGGTTGGGTTGGCATTTGTTTGTCTTATGAGCAGTTTCTCAAGCTTTTTCTTTGAACAGTTGGAAGAAAAAAAGATGCAATAGAAGTTTCATACTTCACTAACTGCTAAAAAAACAAATTGTGGGGGAGTTTCCACTTTCCGGTGATTAATATCAGGAGCTTTGATCACACTACATGTAGCAGCAGCAAGGAAAAATGAATTCTCAACCAGCTAAAGATGAAGCCAGTAAAAGTCAACAGATAATTTATAATAACATCTATGGTTTTCAGCAAAATATTGAACATGCCATGTTCAAGTTGATATGCCAACAATAATAATTTAAGCTCATAGGTTTCAATATATGGATGCTTATATTGTATATCTTTCATTTCCGCCTCAAGCAACAAGCGCATCTTGAGCTACAGAACCATGTCCAACTCAACTCAAGTGCACTTGCCTTTAAAACCTTGTACGGCAAAAGCATACATCCATCATCTATAAGCACCTGAACACAATATAATTCGCACAACCTATGACTCTTTTATAATGAATCTAATAGAAGATACTATCGACATATAACTGAGATGTCCAATTTTATAAATGACAAAAAAAAAAAGAATAGATTTCAAAGAGATTATATCGAATCCCCCGAGTCCTCGGAAGCTACGTCGGATCAATTTTTAATGTCTAAAAAGATATGCAGTCCCCTTCCTGTCTTTAGGACGCACAAGGAGTAACTCCAAACAGCAACGGTGCAATTTCTGGAATCTTGACTGAATGACACTATTTTCTTAGTTGTGTCCTTGTCGTCCATCCAAAAGATACAGCCGTAATCATCACAACATGGGTAACTGTGGTTTTCCCTCGTTGGAGAACTCGTCTTGGGAAAAAGAAGACACAAGCTAAATCTTCCCGTATTTTTAGTTTTCACCAACATCCCAAAGCATATCTTAAGAGTAGAGATCTGGCAGTGATACAAATACGTTTAAATGATTGTTGACCATCAGGAGGAATTCATAATAAAGGGAAAGATTAAATGTGAGAAACAGATATAAATACCTGAAATGATTGAACTAACTAATTGTAGTTTTGGGAGAGCCTCTATATAGTCTTGTGCTTCACTCAAATGGAACGCGACGATTTGTGCAGTTTCACTGTAGGCAGAAACCTAATGGTATAGTTCCATGGAATTTTATGATGAATTTGATATTGAACAAAGTTTGGTGTACAAAGCTAGAATCTAGAAGATAATAAGATCATTTTAAAGAGAAGCATTTGCCTTCCAAACTAGTGTAGCATCTTTTCTAGATATATTATTTTTATAGGAAGAGGGATGGATTATCTGTGCATATGCATGTTCCACCTAATGGTTAACAAATGCATTCTCTGATGCTTCACCTAATGTTTAACAAACTCATTCTATGTGATATACTTATGTGCCGACTTATCAAAGTACTTTGATATACTGACGCATACTCCTTTTGTCCAAGTTATATATAAATGACAACATGAATACTTTTGTCCAACTAGAACAAATAAAAATGCGGCATAAGAAAATAAAAGTGGAAATTCAAAGCTTTGATAGTTTTGCCGAATGAAAATAAGGTTTTATAGTACCATTGTATTTTTCTTTTGCAATAGACGTGCCTTTCCTTTGAAAACGATCCTGCTCGTTTCCAACTACGTAAATGTGCGAGGACGAGGTGTTTTTTTCCCAACTCTGTACTAATTCTTGTTTTTATTCACCTCTGAAGTTCCAAAATCCTCATAATTTGACGGGCTAATTTGGATCACAAATACTCCACCCATTACTAAAATGGAAAAAATGATAGTATTTCTTTTCCAGAAACAACGGCGTAATATTGTTTTATAAGAAAAATGAGTGTTGCTAATGTGTCATTCGTTATGAAAGTCCCCCGTGTGCCATGTTGCATTCCGCAATGCATTAAAGAAAGATAAAAATGTAACGAAAGATTCCCATGTTATAATTCATTTCATTAATTAATGAAAGAAAACAAAGCTCTCAGTTATGGCAATGACAACTTTTTTGCCGGTTAATAGTGAGTCCAATATCTTATTGTTATTATTGCCATGTCTTGCCTACAATATTCTGTACTTAGTGGAGTTGGCATTTGTTTGTCTCATGAGCACTTTCTCTGTCTTTTCCTTTGAATAGCCAAAGAGAATAGAAGTTTCATTCTTATCGGCACTGTTAGAAAAACAAATCTTGGGGCAATTTCCATTGATTAAAATCAGGAACTTTTGATTAAACAACACATATCAGCAGCAGCAGAAAGGAAAAATGAGTTCTTCTCAACCAGCTGATGAAGCTAATAGAAGTCAACACATAACTTATTCCAACATCTATGGTTTTTCAGCCAAATATGTACCATTCAATGCAGATCCATCCTCAACTGAATCTTATTCTCTTGATGAGATAATTTACACAAGTGCCTCAGGTGGTTTGCTAGATGTGCAACATGATATGGAAGCACTGAAGAAATTTGATGGTCAGTACTGGAAAAGTCTATTTGATTCAAGAATTGGTAAAACTACTTGGCCTTATGGATCTGGTGTTTGGTCCAAAAAAGAATGGGTTTTGCCGGAGATTGATTCTGAGCATATTGTCAGTGCATTTGAAGGTAATTCTAATCTTTTCTGGGCTGAAAGATTTGGCAAAACAGTAGTAGGTATGAATGATTTATGGGTCAAACAATGTGGTATTTCACATACTGGTAGTTTTAAAGATTTGGGTATGACTGTTTTGGTTAGTCAAGTTAATCGATTGCGAAAACTAGGTAAAAAGCCGGTCGTTGGCGTCGGTTGTGCGTCGACTGGTGATACTTCTGCTGCGTTATCAGCTTATTGTGCTGCAGCAGGTATACCGGCCATTGTTTTTTTACCTGCTAATAAAATTTCAATGGCTCAGTTAGTTCAGCCAATTGCTAATGGTGCAAAAGTTTTAAGTTTAGATACTGATTTTGATGGTTGTATGCAATTGATACGCGAAGTTACGGCTGAATTACCGATTTATTTAGCTAATTCCTTGAATGGTTTGAGAATTGAAGGGCAGAAAACTGCTGCAATTGAGATACTGCAACAGTTTGATTGGCAAGTACCAGATTGGGTTATTGTACCTGGTGGGAATTTGGGGAATATTTATGCTTTCTACAAAGGGTTTCATATGTGCAAGGAATTAGGACTTGTGGACCGGTTACCGCGTCTTGTTTGTGCTCAAGCTGCGAATGCTAATCCGTTGTATCTGCATTACAAATCTGGGTGGGATAGTGAATTTAAACCTGTCAGAGCCAAAACTACATTTGCATCTGCAATTCAGATTGGTGATCCAGTTTCTATTGATAGAGCTGTTTTTGCTTTGAAAAACTGTGATGGGATTGTTGAGGAAGCGACCGAGGAGGAATTAATGGATGCAATGTCTCAGGCAGATCTTACTGGAATGTTTGTTTGTCCTCAAACTGGTGTTGCACTCTCTGCATTGATTAAGCTTAGAAACAAGGGAGTTATTGCAGCGACTGATCGGACAGTTGTAGTTAGTACTGCTCATGGATTGAAGTTTGCACAAGCCAAGATTGATTACCACTCGAAAGCAATTCCAGATATGGCTTCCCAATTTGCTAACCCACCTATAGAAGTGAAGGCCAAGTTAGCAGCGGTTATGGATGTTCTGCAGAATGAAGTGTTGAGTGACTCCAATTAGAAGCAGTTCTTTTGGTTTTGACTGCCTGAATGTTTGCTTTATGCAATTTTAACTTTTACTTGTATGCATTATGTTTTTGTTGAATCAAAAGGCTGAACAACGTCAGAGGCTAAGGCAAAACATCCATCTATTTTGCCCATCAAAAACTTTTTACAGATTTAAGAGAGTTGAGGTTAGAATCTTTACCATTCTCAAAAGAAAACATCAGCCTTTCATAAGCAACACCTATTAACCCACAGGCTTCAGGTTCAAAAAGCACCAGCACCTACTCCTTGTTCCCACCCTTCGAATAGGAATCACGAAGCGTTACAGTTCTATTAAAGACAAGTTTCTCTTGAGTAGAATCTAGATCCACCGCAAAATACCCAAGCCTTTCAAACTGAAACTTATCCCCGACTGCAGCATCCCGGAGAGAGGACACCCCAAATGCTTCTGGTATCACCTCTTTGGATTCAGGGTTAAGGTCCGTGAGATATTCTTCAAGTTCAGCCGGATTCTCAGAAACGAATAGTTTATCGAACAACCTAACCTCCACCCTCAGAGGATCAACTCCTGGAGAAGGCTGTGAAACCCAATGAAGAACACCCTTTGGTTTTGTGTTATTGGAAAGGTTGTATTCTGCCCGGATCTCCATAACCGTCTCGCCATCAGATTGTTTCTGTGCATTTTATAGGGAAAGCATACCTTAGTAGGACTGATTTTCCAGGAGCAAGTCCATAGTAGTCTTTTGAATCCTTTGCTCGAAAATCAGACCGTTCAATGTACACAACATTTGTAAAAGGAACCTTGTAAATAGCAGATGCATCATCTGTTTGCGCATCAGGCCATTTCTTCGCATCAAGATTCAATACCGTTTTGTCATCTAAATTGGTAATAACAACCTTCAGAGGATGCAGCACAACCATTTGTCGGGCTGCTGTTTTGTTTAAGTCTTCTCTTATGTGGTATTCAAGGCGGTCCAAGCGAATTGTGCTATTATCACTTCTAGTGATTCCGACTCCTCTGATAAAAGTATTGATTGCAGTTGCAGACACTCCCGTCGCCGTAAACCAGCTAGTGTCATTAGAAGAGGATCACTTTTCGGTCACAAGCTTGTTCAACTTACGCTTAGACATCACCGTGTTAGTGATGTTCAACCGCGAATATTCCCAAACATAGGGCTGGTATCGGCTTAATGCATCCAACAACCAGTAGTATGACGCACGGCGAGTCTCAAATTCAAGTGTGCACAGCGAATGCGTGATATTTTCAAGAGAATCCACAATGCAGTGAGCATAGTCATAACTGGGATATATGCACCACTCATCTCCGGCACGTGGGTGAGGAGTGAACTTTATACGATAAGCAATCAGATCATACATATTGAAGTTATCACTCTGCATGTCTTGCTTCATTCTAAGTGTCGCTTTGTTTTCTTCAATCAAACCCATTCTCATGTCGTTGAACAGCTTTAGTGATTCTTCAATTGGCCTATCCCGCCATGGACTGTTCCTTTTGTTTTCACTAGACACTTTTATTTCTTCTGCACTCTGATGATCAACATATGCATGACCCTTCTTGATCAGCTCTACGGCCAACTCATACAAAACATGAAAATAGTCACTGGTGTACGTGATCTTGAAAGGTTCCCATCCCATCCATTGCACGATTTCTCTAATATGATCAATATATTCTTTCTTTTCAGCATCAGGGTTAGTATCATCATACCTGAGGTTACAACATCCACCCCTTTCCTTCGCTAAACCAAAATTAATGAACATAGCCTTCGCATGACCAATGTGCAGGTACCCATTTGGTTCAGGAGGGAATCGGGTGAAGACTCTACCGCCAGTCATTTCCATATGCTTCTTCAGCATCTCCTTTGTGTTGGAGGCTCTTAATACAGGGCGATTGCTAAATAATATCTCTGTATGCACCTTTGTATTTTCCTCTGGCCCAGGGAATATAGTGAAGGGGTTGACTTCTTCTTCAGGAGTCTGCACTGCTATCACTTTTACATCTTCTTTAGAAAGTTTTTTTTCCTTTTTCTTCTTTATAGGTTTTTCATTATCTGCAGCAGTCCTCTCACTCAGCAATCCATATAGTCTGTCATCAATTACTTTCTTCACAATCTGGCATCAGCCCATGGATGCGTAGCAAAAATTCGCGCAAATAGTTCACCAACATTTACCCGGTACCGCATTTCCAAGATGGCATCCCTTTTCTCTTCAAAAACCATGGAGACAGTGTATTCAATTTCCTCCAACGAAACTTCTACTCCTACACCACAAGCCTCTTCAAATTCATTCAGCTGAAGATTCTCCGAGCCCAGGCGTCCAAGATATGCATGAGCTGCCTCTAACTGAGCAGGGGACTTAATCTTGTTTGATACTATGAATTCAAGCAGAGTAGGTCGATGCACAAGTGCATTAGCAGGGAATTTGGTGGCAACTGTGTACAGAAGATTTCCAACGGCTTTGCTACATCCATCACCAGTCACTGCTGCCTCTTTGATAACCGCTGTTAGGTTCGCAGTAACCTTGTTATTAGCAACAGTGTTGTTTGCAGTTTTTGCATCCAATCCTATTCTTAAAAACAAATCTACAATTTGTGTTGTTTGCAGTTTTTGCATCCAATCCTATTCTTAAAACAAATCTACAATTTCCTGGCGGTTATTGTCTTTCACCATATTGTTGTATATAAAGTCTGAAAAAAAATCAAACAAAAATCTATGATTATTATCTGAAAGCTGGTTATTAGATTCAGGGTTAACAAATCAAGCAAAAATTAGATCAAAAAAAAAGAACCTAAACGATTAATATACATGACTGATTTGGGGCAGTACAATCTTCCCCTAAAGGCCTTGACAAAATAAGATCTCACATTGAACGGTGATGAAGCCCTCTTTTCCTATTGGCCGAGATAGGTCTTTTCTAATGTAAAAGCTATGGTGAGGACACTTGGCATAATTCTATTGGTTGGAATATTTAAAATTGGGTTACACTTTGTTTACATCAAGTACTTAACCGTTCGTTAGTAACAGCGTCGGCAAAAAGGTAGGTGGACAACACTTATATTTGAGTTTTAGCCTAAATAATTTCGTTACACCGTGTTTACACAAAATACTTAACTGTACGTTAGTAACACCGTTTAAGGTGGACATTACTTTCATTACACCGTGTTTACATAAAATACTTAACTGTACGTTAGTAACACCGTTTAAGGTGGACAATACTTCCGTCGAATCAGGAGTGAGGTTCGAATCGTGCCGTGCTGCCGCTTCAATCTAACCGTGCAACTATATTGACTCGGACAAACTTAAAAAAGAAGAACAAAAAACCGATTTTTCATACTTCGTATTCTTCGATTGAGTCTGGGATGAGAATCCATCACAATTTTCCTACCCTACTCATCATAAATTTTCTAACAGAGTTCGAATTACAGAAGCCATGGATGAATTTTTCAATCTCTACCCTATTCGAACTTATTTAACTAATTACGATAAGGCTCTTGAGCAGTTACATGAAGCCATGGATAAAGGAGGTTCTCAAATTTCTGTTAAACTGCAAAGCTCAATCAAATTCAATGGTGGTGGTCACATAAATCATTCTATTTTTTGGAAAAATCTCCTTCCTGTCAATGTAAGTCAGCAATCTTTCCCTTTTTAATTATCTCTCTATTGGTTTCCTAGCAAAGACCATTGTATAAGGATTGTTGCTAGGAGCTTGAGGCTGAATCTTTTGCTCCAAAAAAACCTTTCTATGTAGCACTACGTTCCATTAGATTTAAACACTACAAATAGTTCCTGAATTCAAGTAATGACAACTGATCGATCCGAAAGGGCAAATATTTATCTATCGGCATCGGGTAAGAACTGCAATTTGGGTTTTAGTTTTTTTAAAATTTTAGTGGAATGGGTGTGTTTGGGATAATTGAAGAACTGATTTCATTGAAGAATTGAAGAATTCTGTAAGGTTTGTGAAAAAAAGGAACTTTATTAAAGAATTGGAATTGATGTGTTTGCTTAATAATTGGATTTCTTGGATTTCATTGAGTAAGAACGATGATTTTCGTTCAATCAAATGGTATAGAGATGCCAATTTATCAATTATTATTCTTAGGGTTTATAAGCTTTTACTGATAGATTAAATAGTTGTAGTTATCTCGGGGATCCTAATCTCCTTACAATGGTTCCATGATTACTACTACCATCCGTAATCTTGGGGTCAGGTATTGAGATTTGCCACTTAAGGAGTGACATTCTCCACAATTTTGTTGTTATCAAGGTTGAAAGGGAAGCAACATTGAATAGTATGTTCTTTCTGCTTGATGTATCTCAATCTAATTTTCAGCAATAAAAATTAATGTCTTATTTTCATGAAATTGCCTTCGCATATTGCACTGGAGTTGAGGGCAGTTGGATGAATAGTAGGAAAATCAATAAAAAAGAAATACCAAGATCATGAAAAAGGTACATGACTTGCTTACTATTTAAAAAAAAAAAAAAAAAAAAAAAAGATCATGTAGTTCTTATTAGAAATGTTGTTGCTAACTAAGTCTTCTATTTTAAGTCTGTACACCGAAAAAGGTGACATGAACTTCAATGTCGTGGACTTCTCTAAGTGTTTGTTATTAACTCCTTAGTTTTCCTATTCTAAGAATAGGCATTTGTTAGCACAATTCTTTCATTAATTAATCCACTTTTCTAATCCAATAATAAGCATTTGAGTGCATTGATTAAAAAAATTATGTATGCTGGCCCATCGAAGGGTTGATTTGAGGTACATAATCAACTTACTTATGTGTCCAGATCACGATTACTTCCTACAATTACTATTAACTGGGGATTATTTAACAAAATAGAGTGGGAAATTATGGTGTTCCAGGCCTTTACATTCTGATCATTAGTGTTGCTATGTCGGTTGCTGAAAAGCCGGAAAATGATGGTGTACCAAACTAACCACGGTAACTGTTAATAAATTTGACTTCAATTGAACACAAAGTAATATGTTCACTTAAGTGTCCAGATCACTATTACTTCCTTGATAACATAGTTAAGGTATAAGATTTTCTAAAACACTTTGCATCTTTGCTCTCTGACTCATCTTTAATCTTAAGAGAGTAGATGTTTTAATCATTCAGGTAAACATTTGGTTCTGTAGTCTTAATTTTATATTTTGTTTTTTTTTATCCAAGTTAACTTATTTTTTCTTTTGTTCTGCTGATCTTATTTTTTTATGTGTTAATTGATGATGCTGTTTTACCGCGTAACCAGGTTTTGGTAGCAAAACTAAGCGGCCCATCTCAATCTATTATGCTTAAGCTTGCTGCATTTACTGTTACGAAAGTTTTGGATACATTTGGCATCCTTGCCAAGGTCTGTCATTTCTCTTTATTGCTTTCTGTAAAGGATTAGAATCTGCACCAGCACCACTGTGATTCGTTGTATGCAATTTAAGATTGTTAAACTTTACTAACTTAAGATTTTGCAAGGATGGTGATTGCAGCCTATAACTCCGGTAAATGGTGTGTTATTCTTCAAAAGGGTGAAAACTGGGTATCTCTTCTTTGGTGAATATATTGTTTGATAATCTGTTTTTTAATCCCATAGGGTACACATTGCATTATGTTTTTAATTAGCATAATGATGATGGCAACTCATTGGGCATCGAAAGATTAGGTACCATTCTTTAGTTTTTCCAGAGATGCAACAAATAATCGAGATGCATACATGGTCAGGTTTGTATTCTCAAAACGTAAAATTCCTCTCTTTGTTTTTCTTTTTAAGTTTCATACACATGTTTAGTTGGGTGTTTGATAATCTGTCTTTCCTTCCAATAACATGCATAACGTTAATATGCTATAGGTTTCATGCTGTAGGAGTAAGTATTCTCTGTATTCTTTTGTGTTATCATTCAGTTTGACTGAATTTTGTGATTTGTGTTTAGTACAAGCATTATCATATTCTTATGGCAAATTTTCACTTACATTATCTTAGTGCAAAATTTCACCTTGGGTCATGATGATTTGCAGAGCTTTGAAAGATTGGATGTTGCAGCTGATGATGAAGTTCTCAGAGGTGAAAATTGGATTGATTCAAAATGTTGCACAAAAAAAAAAAGCTTGATCAAGGTATGTAAGCTTTGTGAGAGATTTTGCTTATTCTGTTGGTAATGACATCAGAAAATGAACTTCGACGTGATGGCTAGGTTTGGATAACTTAAGCTACCGCCAAAATTATCTGGCAACTCAAGGGTTCAAACAGTTTACTCCCTGGTGTGTACACCTAAATTCCTACTTATTGGGTTTTTGGTTGTTTGTTCTATATTGTTTGTGATTATTTTTTGGTTTAATTTAAATGTGTTGGTTTGTTCTTCTTAATGCTTATGGACAGTGCTCGAATGCTTGCTGATAATGGCATCTGTTGTCTTCACAAATTTGATAAAGGGGTAAGCTTCCTACATTCTTCCTGTAGCCTTTACATCTTATTGCTTATTGAGATCTCTAGAACCTCTTATAATTGTTCTCGAGGTCACCACTCACGAAGCTATGGAACAACAAAATACATCACATCACATCACAAATGAAGGGATATGCAAGTTTAAATGTTTGACCATCTATTTGAGCTGCTGGCTACCCTACTGGAAGGCGCTATGATAAGTCAAAACCACTCAAGGTAAAATACTCCATAGTGCATTAACCGCCTCCTTTCCATCCTATAGTATCGATATTTCTGACAAACTTCCAGAGTTCGATTTGAAACCTAAATGGAAGGAATAAGACCGAATTTCTACTTGGATCTTATTTAGTTTAGTTCCCATTGGCCTTCGAGCCTTGAGTTCTCCAATATTTTAACTAAGCATGCTGACTGTATGCAACTTCGTAGACCACAAAAATCAATAAAACATGGATTCATATGCCAAATGGTGTGCCACTCTGTGTGCGACTTTCCGAAGGCTCATTGAGGAAGATGGGGATAGCTGCAGGCATGGTAGTTAATCAAGAGATATGATGCGAATGAGACTTAGGCTTATGAAGGAGGCTATGTAGGACATGGGCTTATGTGGATAACTTGAGATTGAAGTAAACCAAAAATCACAATGTGTGTTGGAGGCTATGTAAGAGTTTCCAATATTTGTATTTGCTGATAACCTATGCAAGACTATTTGGTTATTGATATGTATTTTGGGATATGGATATCACTTATTAAAAATGATTAATATCATGGCATATTAGTTTCACATGAATGGTTTTTTAACTAAGGTAGGCTGCCCACTGTTGTTCCTAAGCATTTCTGCCTGCTTGATACCCTCATGTGCGCTTTATGTATTCAATTTAATAACAGAAGGATTAAAACGGGGGAGAAGTTCAATATGCCCGGTGCGTAGCACGGGCACTAAGCTAGTACCTAGTTATCAGAACAACAAGAATCGACGGGATTCAACACCAAAACAATAGAACCCTAGTATTATAAATTGTTATCAGAGATCAACCACCTGAATTGTGATTAGGTTAAACTTAATTGAATTGAAATTAGAGAAGTGTATATATAGGCAACTGACTTCTAAAAACAATAGAGAAGTGAAAAAAGGAAATCAACAAGCTACAGAAATTAAGGAAACAGCAACAGCATCAAGGAAGGCTCGACATACATACTAGTTACTCCAAGAATGTGGCCGAGGACGGAAAACTGAACGCTGAGAATCTCTACCCTTGCTTGGGGTTTTGACATTAAAAGTAGGCCTGCACACGGTTCGGTGCGGTGCGGTTATTGGTAAAACCGTTGACCTAACCGTGTATAGTGCAGTTATAACAATTGAAACCGTAGCCGAACTGTTTAGTATTCGGTTCGGTTTTTAACCGCACCGACACTATTCGGTTATTTTACGGTTCGGTTCGTTTTGTGCCTATACCTGCACCTGTACATATACATCCATTCTGAAATTCTTAATAAACTGATACATTCCATACTTAAGTCTTAACAAGATAAACTGATACATTCCATACTTAAGTCTTAACAAGATAACCAAAGTCTAAAGATTAAAAACAGAACCGAAGTTCAAAAACAAGGTAACCAAAGTCTAAAGATAGCCGACGTTAAACAGAGCTGATGTCTACAAATTAACCAAAGTCTAAAGATAACCAAAGTTAAAAAGCAAGTAGCATGAAGAGTTGCCAGTAAAAGACTGCAGTCATCCCCTTAATCTTCATTTCTCAAGTAGCAGACTAGTAAAAGACTGCAGTCCATCATTTCTCAAGCCAATCATCCCCTTAATCTTCATCCTTGCCCAAAATGTCTGCAACAAGAATGCCCATAAGAAAAGCAACAAATAAGATAAGAGAATGACCAGTGGAATGTTAACATGGCATTGCAATAGCAAATTCCCAATTTCTGTTATCTTTCTGTCGGATGAATATGTTTCAAAACCACATTCAGTAAATAAACATCCACTTCCAGAGAACACTTCAACCCTAGGTATTACCCTGAACATACCAGTTTATGACATTCAACACTTCAACTCTAGGTATTACCCTAAACATTCAACATTTTGCGCATTTCTATTGAATAGATGACTATATGTCTGACTTCACAGAGGCATTTAAATCCTTTTTCCTAACACATTGGGTTTAACCATTGGTTTCAGTATTACAAGCAATACAAATATCATTTATAAGCAATACCAGATTATGACATTCAAAATGTAACTTAATTCTAGTAGATAAAAGAAGATAACAGATCTGACTCATCATGCTTAGTGTATCATCCACAGTTAGTTACTACATTCATTCAAATTTTAAGTCAAAAAAGAAGAGAAGAGATTCAATTACCATCTTCAATGTTGGCATTGTCATCTGGTACATAGTCACATATGAAATCAAGGGAGATAGGTTTCTTCAACCAGCTTTGCGTACAGAGAAGTGCTTCAACTGTCCTGGCAGATAGCGAGCTTCTCCATGGAGTAAGAATGCGCTTTCCGGTACTGAATGCAGATTCTGAAGCAACTGAGGACACTGGTATTGCCAAAATATCCTTTTCCATAAGTGATAGTACCTTATATTTGGTACTATTAGCCTGCCACCAAGCCAGAATATCAAAGTCCCTGGTAGATGTTTCACAGTCATCAAGCAAATACCTTTCAAGTTCTGACTTTGGATAAGTAGAGTGAACATTCATTCTTCGCCTTTTCTTCCTCGACTCAAGCATATCCTCAATGTTCTCTTCTTGCACACAAACTACCATGTCATCTACACCTGCAGCAGTTGTTGACCCAGTACCTAAGACATCAGCACAATCAATATTAGTAAATGATGATGATAACAATATTTATAATCTCTAACAGTAAAACAAAAGAAGATAACCAAAGTTCAAAAGCTGATGTCACCTTCCTCTGCATTGGCATTTGAATACATGGTGTTGTACTCTTCATAAATTTTTCCCATATCTTGTTTCACAGCTTTCAAAACAGTTCCAACCCTTAAATCATCTTGCTCATACAAACATTCAAGATCAAACTTCAACCCTGAAATCACTTCATTAATCAACAAACCTTTTTCAAGACATTTTATATCAACAAACCCTTTTCAAGACATTTTACATCAACAAACCCTTTTGCTCAATTTCATAATCAACAAAACCTCATAAACACTGAAGATTGAACTCAAATCGAATGAAGCACTAGTTACCTGTTTGAGCTGACAATACTCTCTAGAAGAACTCCCTATCTTTTAATGAAGAACTCCAGCTGCTGCTCCTGGCTCCTGCTCTTGAAGGTCTGAGAACATAAAAACAAAAAAACAAAAAAAATAATTATAACCCTAAATCGATTGACAAAAGAAATCGATTGATAAACAGAAATCAAACCATCTCGAGAATCAAAAGAAACCCTAAAAATAAAAAAACCCTAGAAATTGATTAAAAAAAAATCAATCAAGGAGAAAAACACTTACTACTTACTAGATCATAGAGGTGGTGGTGCTCTTGAGTCTTGAATCTTGATGGAGGTAGAGGAGGCGACTATATGCTACTGGTGGTGAAGGAGGCGAGGCGACTGGAGAGAGACCAAGTCTCGGAGAGGAAATAAAGAAGAAATGAAGAAGCTACTTAATAGTTTAGGGTTTCTAATATATATACTATAGGGTTACTCGAATTAAGACGGCTAGGATTGATCAAAATAGAAATAAATCAACGGCCTACATTAATCGGTTCGGTTAGGTTGCGGTTATTGGTGGATCCGTTGGCCGAACCGAAGATCTAACGGTTATCAAAATTAAAACCGTGACCGACCGTTGGATTATCGGTTCGGTGCGGTTAAGATTCGGTTTTCACGGTTATCGGTTTTGTTTGCGGTTACAGTTCGGTTCTGTGCAGGCCTAGTTAAAAGAGGAGATGATACAAGTTTTCCTTTCGGGTCGAGCTACAAAAGTTGGCCAAGTTTTATAGGGGAGAAAAACAAAAGTCAAGACTCAAAGTCATATCTTGTTGACAGAGTCAAAGCGTAACAGAATTACAGAATTGCCCTATCATTTTTGTATATTTGTATCTCCTCTAACCTTGAAAATCATTTTAGTCATCTCTCCGCAGAGAAAAATCAACTCCGATAAATTACTGTAAGTACCTCCACTTCGCCCTAATTTCAGTCTTTTGATTTTCGTGATTTGATTTGTTACTTCATCACTGAAAAGAAGCCCTAGGTTTTTAAACTCATCGTTTTCTTTTGTTTCATTAGATAGATCTCTTATTTCCTGCCCCCCTGATTATGATGAAATTAACAAAATCAGTGTCAATTATTGTTGTGGAATTGTGGTCCGTTTGATGAATTTTGGTGTTTAAGAAGAAACAATGATGGTTAGAGTTCCTTGGGAGTTCCGATTTCTGGTTGTTATGTTGAAATCATAAGGTCGAATTGTTGTTTGTTTACTGTAGACGAAGAGATTGTAGTCATGATTTTCTTTTGTTTGGATTTGCTTAGTTTTGTTTCAGTAATCTCCATCATTCGAATTTTGTTGTTAAAAATGGAGTAGCTAATAAGTTTGGAATTTTGTTGGAAATGATGCAGATGGCGCCGAGGAACTGATTTTTAACCTCTTTGAGCTTGTTGCAGTGAACTGCCTCTGTTGTATCATAGCTCGCTTGGCCTGAAATGGTACGCAATGATCTTAATTTTGTTAATCTTTGAAACACTTGTATTTTTATGGGTAGCAATAGGAATGTCCTATTTTGTCAGCTGATGAACTCGGATATATGTTTTTGCTACCTGTGTGCGCAAATCCCTGTAATGTTAGCATTATGCTTCATAATCATGTTATGTTTTAGCTTGCTGTAACAAACGCCCGCTCTAGTACTATAAACCATTACCCCTTGACATGGTAGACGCTGATCTTATCCTCTTAAATCTTTATGCCATCCATAAGCCGGCAACAAGTATCTTGGAAACATGTGTACTTTTATGGGTAGGAATTGGGAAAAGTTTTCCAAAACCCTGTAATGTAATCATGTTCTGTTTATTTTGCATTTTCGTGTCTAATGCATCAGATATTATATATTTCTCCATATTCGCCCTTCATGCCTATCTTTGGTTGCCAGCTCCTGAGCTACATCTAAAAGATGCATACATATGATTTTGGAGTTAAAACAGTCTGTTCTCTGCATATGTTGGTATTGTTGATTGACTGAATTCTTTAATAACGACAGGGTTCTAATGGGTTGACTGATGAAACGAGTGAAAGAAGGCTATACATCGGTAATCTTGATCAAAGAATAACTGAGTATGTGTCCCCTCCCTCCCTCCCATACTAATACTAATGGTTGCCTCCCTCCCTCCACTTATACTAGTACTAAAGGTTGCTGAATTTTTGTTCTTAACTACAGGTCGGTCTTGATCAAGATGTTTTCTCCTTATGGAAAGATCGAGTCGGAGGAGTTTTTATGGCACACTCGTGGTCCGAAGCGAGGAGAGCCACGGGGTTTCTCTTTCATTCAGTTCAGTACTAAAGAGGTATATCATCCATTCCTCTAGTTTGTAAATGTCTCAGTCAAAACCTCATTTCCCAATTTGAAGTGAGCATGCAGGAAGCACAACTAGCAAAGCAGAAAATGAATGGAAGATTGGCTTGTGGGCGTCCATTGGTTATCCGGTATGCTAGTGAGAAATACTATCTGGAAATGTCAAGCACATCCCCAAAACCTTCCAATGTTGTCAGTGAAGCGAAGAAAGCAAGTCAAGCTGGTAGTAGTACTCATTCGGGTCAAATGAGTCGAAGTGCTAAAATTGCTGCAATAAAGAACAAACTGAAATCCTTAGAAGACGAAGAGAACTGTTGTTTAAAGAAGAAATCCAGGCAAGGTGATAGTGTCACTTGATCCTCAGCTAGCCGTAGCCTTTTATTACCTGTAGACAGTTCACCCAAAATCATAGGGCATTGTGAGCTTGAGTAGATTTTTCTGTCGCTTGAAATTTTCCAGTATTTGTGAGGTCTGAGCTTTGTTGATGAGCTGCTAAACAAAGAAGCAACTGTAATGTTTATCTGTATCTTAATCAGCTTGGATTACCTTTTTTAGTACCTGTCTTGACACTAAATATCCACGAATTATCTCTTAAAACAGGTCAGGTGCAGTGATTTGAATGAAAAAATCATTTGTTGTAGTTATCTTGGCTGATTTTGTCTGTTTTAACATTAATTATCTACTGGCAGAGTTCTCACAAGTCTAGCAAGAAGACTGGAGATTTGTCATAGTGGCAGACGGTCGACTTATTAGAGGACAAGTAGTAAAAGGTTTGTTGGTCAGTTCAGTTCCTCCTGCTGAGATTGTAAATCTATGTACCATACCTGATGCTTTATCAAATCTAGTTAGTAGTACTGGCAAAAAGAGAACATTACGCCATTTCTCACAAAATTATTACAATATTTTCGGAGTTAAAATTAGTCAAACCTTTACCAATAGTCTTAAACAAACAGTGGGAAATCTCGGACAACCTAGATTCAAAATTTGTCCCAAACAATTCCCTCAGAAAAAATGTAAAAATTTCTGACAATAGGCACAACATAGCTCTAACTTCATATCTTGGTTGTTAATCTCTCCGAGTATTGATAATTCAAAAAGATGCCTAAATGCAGTGAGAAAAACACGAAACTCTTCGAGCATCTCCAATGGAGTATGAGTATTATCATGACATAATGACACCATTCATCGGCAAGGATCCGATGATATGGTTAGAATGACATTATCATGACATGGTGACACCATTTTTTCTAAAAAATCCAAACGAAGATGGATTTGAAGCTAAGATTTTGGTGACATATTCCTCGTATAAAACTCTATATTCCTACAAAAAATGAGATCATTCCGAAATACGAAAATTCACCATCCACAAATTTTAATTTCAACCGTTAATCTTTACATCTCGGAAAGTGGTAGATGGTGGTCTTAGCATAATTTCACCATCCACAAATTTTAATGACATTAATTTAAAGTGGTAGATGGTGGTCTTATACATCTCGGAATGCTCTCACTTTTGGTTGGAGTGTAGAGACTTATAAGAAGAACATGTCACCAAAAAATTAACTTTAAATTAATTACCGGTTGGATTTGGTATAAAAAATGGCGCTAAAATGTCAAGATTATGTCACTCTAACCATGTCAACGGATCCTACCCCTTTATCATATGTGGAGACCTAAAAAAAAAGGTATTTAATAACATAAAATCCAAATCCAAATCTTGTTTTGATAAGCATCTCCAGTGGTAGTTGTATCCATATCTATTTTGATATACTTATCGCTTATTTATAGAAACAAAATCTAAAATATTAATTAAAATAATAACAAATTGATGACGTGGGTATGGATATGAGTCTCAAAAAACCCATACTCTCCTCCAAACTTAAACTTCCACGTCATATTAAATTTTGATTATTCAATCACCACTGGAGAGGGTTTTTTTGTTGAGAGTTTCTAAAATCCTAGGTGACATCAATATTTTTTAAAACCTATACTCCATTGGAGATGCTCTTACAAGTGGAATGATAGAGTTATACAGTTTCATGGTGGGGACAAGCAGTGGGGAAATGACACATTAATAGCCCACCGGCTTTCTCTATCAGTTCCCGTTCTCCTCGCACACTGTATGGCTCTCAGACTATATATTTCTGAATTTGTCAGCAAATTCAAAAGCTACACCAAGTTACTATCCACAAATGCAGTTAGTTGATCTTTCTAGTTCGTTTATGTGCATATTTTTTGATTTTCTTTTTTCCTTCCTTCATTAAGATTTCGCACTGCCGAAAATTCCAAGAGAAAAAATTCATTAACAAGAGATAATATGAAGATACAAGTGTGGGGTTTAAATCGAAAAGGCCTCGGTACTATGTAGGGAGATTCCACACTTTATTAGCCTCCACCTAGAACTCCGGTTATCCCATGTGGGATTAATTTTATGGGCTTGGATCGAGCCAAATCCCCAACAATCTCCACCTTGGCAAGATCCAAGCTATCTCACTAACTATCATCGTACGATCACCGTTATGCAACATCTTGAGGTACACCTTACTGCTTCATTTCCACTGGCACCACTTAGGTGTACTGCATGCAAACTCAATCTATCGTACATGATCGTCATCCATATACTACCGTTGAACCTGGTTACAATCAATATGCGCCACTAAGCCTTGTTAGCCTGTTCAAGCTTGCTCCACCTGAGTTATGTTATGCTAACTCCACCATGAGCCCTAGCTCCATCTCGGCTTGCCAAGCTCCACCCGAGTCAAAGTGTTCCGCATCACCTTACTCCGTCTTGCGTATCCATAACCGTTCGATCTCTTAGTAGCCCTAGATCTGATACCATTTACTCCGTCTTGCGCATCCATAACCGTTCGATCTCTTAGTATCCCTAGATCTGATACCATTTGATGGATCCTACGGACGTTGCATAGTACCGATACTGTCCCCACTTTCACCACCTTTGGCCAGACAGGTGTGTGGTTTTAATCGAAAAGGCCTCGGTACTATGTAGGGAGATTCCACACCTTAGCCTCCACCTAGAACTCCGGTTATCCCATGTGGGACTAATTTTATGGGCTTGGGTCGAGCCAAATCCCCAACAGATCATCACTGTGACATATTCCATTGGTGGTGTGGAGATTACAGTGCTTTGGGTTGTGGAATAGAATATGCTAATGAGATTAAGGAGGATTAAGCTGTAATAAAAGATCATGGTCAAATATAAAAACGATTCATAAAATTACATAACTTAAACCATATGAGTTCCGAACTTCAACCAAATCAGTCATATCACAAGAAAAAAACAAAAAATCAATTCCGGACAAGCCAAACCAAACTTTTGTATATAGCTAGGAAGATGCATTGCTTGAGACGGTATACGAAATACAGACACAGGAAATGCCAGGAATTTTTTTATAATAACTAATAAGATAGATACATTACTGAATGGGTTTCACCGTCTCTTAGAAGAAAATTTAAGGACCAATAAGTGAAAGTCTCACGTTTTTCTTCATAGGCTTTTTCTTTTTCTTGTTCCAATTGATCCCTCCGTACGCGCTTCTTAACCTGAAAAATTAAGTACCGGATTTCGGTGAGATTAAGCTTTGAAAATAGGTTATCCCTGATGTAAAGTACACATAACTACAATCATTCATGAGTTCTTTAGCACTTCCTTGCTCTGGGTCATACATAACTAGATTACCGCCGATCAAGAATAGAATCTTGCCATTCTTTAAAGACGTAATATGCCTCCATGGATAGTTTTTTGTAAATCTCGTATGGATGGTGATATTCTTCCAAGATTCTTAAACTCCATAATCCTTCATCACCCATACTTCACAAATATTAAATCTAACGTCTTCAACAAGTACACAAAGGCATCCTTTTAACAAACCCACATCTGAAAACCAACTGTAGGTTTCCAAAGATTTTCTTGGTAGTTGCAGTTCAGTTAATTTATCAGTGTTGATATCAAAGGAGATAAGTAACTCTGAGTAATTGTATTCGTTGCTTCTGCATAACCAATGAAGAGCTCCATTAATAAGCTCTGCAGAGTATCCAACATGATTCGAAGTAGCAATGGCTTGAATTCTTTTCCACGAATTTGATCCTAACGTATAGACTTCGACTAAAGAAGTACCATTTCGTCCACAGAGTCTATCAGATGTACGCACTTGTAGTCATCTGACTTGCAATCATAACCAAAAGCGAGTAGGCCGTACAGATACTTGTTGGGTGATTCCAGTAATCGCTTGTTTTCATTAGTAGCAGGGTTCCAAATACACAAGAGATTAATAATCCGAATACAAACTGTAGGTATAAAAAGTTACACAACTACATCCAACGATCAACATGAAATGATAGTAAAGTAAGCAAGTAAAAGACTCATAAGAACACAAGGTTTACGTGGTTCAGCATGATTACCTACGTCCACGGGGTGAGGTAATGATCTTATTATGATTTCTCACAGGTTACAAATATATGATTCTCTCCTCTACAATGTATCTCTCCTTTGTCCCTTACAAATTGCATGCCTGTAAAGACCCTCAAGCTCGTCAACGCTGTTAGACCGGTCAAGTAACGAATTAACGATAATAACTCGATTAGGTTAACACAAACATTAATTAATATAAATTATTATAACAACGATTTAGATACGAAACTAGTATCGTTAATAGGTTTCGAAAAGTTATGCGAAATGGACTACTCGAACGTGTCATTCGGACATCGGACGAAGAAGATATCATTGGTTTAGTTCGAAGGGTAAAATAGTCTTTGCAATTTAGCCGACCTGGCTGCCCTTATCTTTTGGTCGGGTGTCTTTAGCATTTTGGTCGACCTTATCCCCAATCTAGCCGAGAGGATAAACTCATTCTCATTTTATTTTATTTTTTTTCCCAGTTTCTTCTCTGCTCCTGTTCTTCTTTTCTGCGAGAGATTTATCGATTGAGAGTAAGGTTGAGAATCATTTCGAGAGAATCAATTGATGAGGGAGATGATGAGGCTGTGAATCATAAAGGAGAACGATTAGGTATTGTTAAGGTTCCTGTTTGAAGTGATGAATCAGTGAAGAATAGAAGAAATTAGGGTTTATAGATTTGGTTATGGTTCTGAAGTTCTAGAAGATGAATATGGAGCTACAGTTAGATTGAGAACAATGGGTAGATGTTTAAATGAAGTATTGAAGTTGATTCGGTGATCAATTGAAGAAATCAGTTATTTAGGGTTTCGACTTTGGAGATTTAGAGGTGAACGAGGAGAAATTAAAGGATTGGGTTTGATTGGTTTAAGGATTTAAATTGATATCTCGAGCTTGAATTGGAAATTAGAGAGTTGGGAATTATCTTAAAGTGATCTGAGAACCAGTGATGGTGTTGAAGATTTTGGGTATGGATTGAGTTGTGCCGAGGAATTCTGAGTGGTCTTGTGATGTGTTGGTGAATCAAAATCAAAGTGAGAAGAAGAATCTGATTCAGTTGCTTGAGTAAAGATTATCCTGAGGTAAATGGCTTTCTCTGTCAGTTTAGTAAAGCTATTATTCATGTTGTCGAGTTCGTCTGATTGTTAATGAACTAAGTATTTAAATGGATATGAAAGGTGTGTTTTGGAGTTGTAGTAAGTTTAGAATTGTGTTGAAAATATCTGAATTGGTACAATTGAAGTTTAGATGAATGTTTTTGGTTCTGCAAGGGGATTTCCTACGGCAGATTGGTAAGTATGGAGATGAAGTTGAGTTGTTGGTGGTTTATTGTGATGAATAGGATTGTCAGTTACAGGCCTGAAGAGGTTGAGTTGTGATGTGTTGCTGGTGTCATTGCACATAGATGGTGATGTGTTGCTGGTGTCATTGCACATAGATGGGACTGTTAGTGCTGGTATTTACAGCTGCAGGGTTGCTGGAGTTGTAGTTGTTAAAGTTTAATTGTGCAGATGTAATGAAATTGGTGGAGAAGGTTGTAATTGTATTGAACTGAATTGTAGATAGAAAGTTGAATCTGAAACAATTCATATTGAATGTTGAGAATGATAGAATTGAACTGAGATTTGAGTTTAATGTGTAAATGTACAATTGGGTTTAGTTCAACTGATAATGGAGAATAATGTTACATTAAGAACTACAGGTAGTGGTGTTGTAGAGTGAATGGAACTAGAACTGCTTAGAGTTGTAGAGTTGTGGTGGTGTGAATAAATGAGGTTGATTTCTGCTAGGGCTGAGTCTTAGTTGGAGCCGTAGATTGGTGGTGGTGATAGCCGGTGATGTGATTTAATGAGTTACAGAACTTTGGAGATGGTTGTAAAATTGAATATAGGTAGTGCTATGAATTGTAGTTGTATATGTGAAGTGGCTGCAATTTATGATGTTGCTGAGTTTAAGTCACAATGGTTATGACTGAGATAAATGGAACAGAATGGAGATGGTGGTATGCAGTGACAGTAGTGTTGCAGGTTGTGGTGTTGTTTGCAGATTGTGCAGGCAGGAATGAAATGAGTTAGAATGGATGTTATCCGAGTTGAGAATGAGCTGTAGTGGTTAGAGTATGGAGTTTGAAGTTGAACTGTGGAGTTCAGGTCTAAGTGGTGGTGATTCAGTTTAGGGGCTGTGGTTCTTGAGTTTGATTAGATGTTGCTTAAAGCTGCAATTGCAGGTAGGCATAATTTGTATTTGTAATTGAGATTTGAAGTCTATTTGAATGATTGAATTAATGCATTATTTGATTAAAGTTGAACTTGAGTTAGCTTGTAGAGTTAGAGTGCAGTTGTGTGAGAAGAACCCTTGGCCTGTCTGACTGAGCTTATTTAGTCCGATTCAGTTTTGTTTAGCTGACTCAGTTAATCTGACTGAGTCGAGTTGACCCTGTTAACCTGAGTTGAATCAGTTTGACTCAGTGACTAGACCAGTAGACCGTTGACTCTGACTCTAACATTTTAACTGAAGTTGACTGTTACTTGACCTTTGACCGTCAGTTTGACCGTCAGTGACTCACCAAGTAGGTAGTGGGTCGACCCAATGGGTCAGTCAAATAGGTTAATGGGTCGGACAGAGTCAGGCCCAACGGGCTTGGGCTTAGTGATAGAAACCTTAATTCGAGTTTTTGGACCACTTATGGTCTGGATTAGCTTCCGGCTTCTTCTACAAAGTTGTACATATTCATAAGACCTATCAAATGGACTAGAAAACCAACCTAATTGGATTAGTAAACCCTTAGATGAGTTAAAGTAGAAAATGAAAGGTGTAAAAACAATAAATGTGATTAGAACCATTAAATAGTTCACTTAACTTATAACTGGAACTTGTGTGAAATTATGTTATGAGCCTTGTGTGAGCCTTTTGGCTAAACTCTTAGAGTGCTTGTATGATTGACAGTTGATCTTTATTAACAACGATCGATTCAAAGGATGAACCAGTGGATCGTGGATCTCGAGGTAGGCGAGGCTTGTCATCAAAAGAGGTGGGAATTTACATTTAACTCTTTTGTGATTATTGTTGTTTTCTTTTACAAAAGTTTATGGTTAACAAAATCATGCATTGTCTGATTGTGTATTCCATGCATTGTTTTATTTTAAATTCCGAAAGTACTGTTGATTCTTTTAATCTTTCCATTGCTTGGAAAGGAATTGTAATGCATTGTTTGTCTTTGTGAATGTTTGGGAAATAAGAATTTCCATTTGAATGCTTGGGAAATAAGAATTCCCATCTGTGGTATATAGGATACTACTCCTTTTTTTTTTTTTTTATATCTACTTACTTTCGAACTTTTATGCAATGGCTCGGGTGATACACCACAATATTATTATCTAGGTGCTGGAATTTGGCATTGAATATTATACATTGTTTGACGAAGGAGTTAGTTCTATATACATGGTTGTTTATTTCTGTGAATTGGTTGCCTTTTAATGTTCAGGAAAAAAACGTATTGTTTTCCAAATCATTTCAGTAATTACTTGAAAATTAGATGTAATTTCCACTGGGCACCCCTTTTAGGGACGATGTGCTCATCCATTCCCACTTTTAGTTTCAGAGACAGATCAGAGTTGCGCAACGGAAGCTTCGAGGAGTTGAGTCCGTTAGTTGGTTAACTTCGGCTATGTTTATTATGTTTTATATTCTATTTGTAATCAAAATGACTATTATATAGGTATCATTTGAGAGGAGTTCTTGTATATGTATATTTCAGAGCGGGGCTAGTTTTTGGGTTAAGTTTTGTAGCAGATTTCTTAATTGAGTGCTTAAGTATATGATTTAGATCCTTAGTGCCTCTTTATTTAGTTGATCTCTTAGACTAGTCAGCTGCTAGCTTTGGGGGCGCTACAATGCCCTTTTATCATCACAAGGGTCTATATTTATAGGCTAGGCTGTCTATACAACGAGATTATAGTGTTGGTCGCATTCTATCTTCCTTGATGGTCTCATCGGGTATGTCTCTTGGCTTCTTCCCGACATCTGATTCTCAATCCCGCTTTTTCCCGAGAGATGGGTTCTCAGGTATGACTTGAGTGCCCCGGTTACACCTTTACCCGATGTCCACGATCAATTATAGTTTAATCCGATGTCCCAGTCTACCCGATCCGAACATCTTATCTTCTGCTTCGGGGCCCACCTTGACTTGATCCTTCTGTTCCTCTCTCATTCCTTATCAGTGCCTTTAATGCCTTGGTTCCCGGCCCCTCTTCAGATCCGACTATGTGCTTTACACGTGCTTGTTTCTCGTGTGATTAGACGATATTTCCTTTATTGGGAATGATTCCAAGTTTCACTTTACATCTTCTTTGATGGGTCGTCGCTTAGGATTGTGCCACCTGTACTTACCGCTGGTTACAAATGCATGAGTTATAAAAGCAAGAGATAAACCATGAATTCTCTTATTTCTCTGCCTATCCCTCTTACTTCATTCAAGAGCCAATACTCTCTGCAACTCTTTTCCTATTCCCTGTTATTCTCTCAATCTTTGTCATTACTTCAGTTCCTTCGTCACTTTTGCTTTGCCGTTACTACTGAACTTGTTATTCGTCGTCTTCATCGCTTTCCTTGTTACCATCTCTCGATATGCAACTGTTTTTAATGGCTTCTTCATCTCCTTCCATGACAGAGAAAAGGTGCGTAAGTTACACGTTCTTTGATGAAGATAGTATTCCCGTTGATTCCTTGTTTACCATTGATAGTCCTTCCCATCATGATCATCGTGCTCTTGATTCTATCTTTTCTGATGATTCTCCCTCTTTTACATGTAGGGTTGAGAAGAGATCCAACAAGAATCTCACTGATGCTCAGTTTATTGATCAACTGAAGGATGGTTACAATCTTCATGGCTATGACATTCGGCTAGTATCGGGTCAGAAAGGTTCACTGAAGAAGGAGGTGGTCGATAATTTTCCTCATTCTCCCGAAGCGACCATTATCACAAAGGGCCAACTCGAACTCGGGTTACGCCTCCCACTATATGACCCAAGCCATCCCTTCGTCTATGAGGTTTTGTCTCAGCTTCGTCCACCTCGGGCCCTGGTTTAATGGAATGGAAATATCTTTCGTCTCATGGATGAGTGGGAAAGACGAGGAAATGGTGAATGCTCTAATACGCATAGGTCTACGTATGATCCTTCCTAGGCGAGCAAATATACTTCGGCTAGTTTTCTGGGTAATTATCGAAGTGGAACCGCCTCTCTTGGTGATCTTGCTGGGTTTGCTGCTAGTCCTCATCGTAACAAGGTTCCAACCGGTGGGTTTGAGAAGTTGATGCTAGATGAAGATCCCGAAGGTAGTACTAATACTAACAAGCATACTCGTCATACTAGTGATTCCGCCTAGGATCGGGTTCCTCTGGCTATTCGTGGCCCTATCTTGAGTGGCAAACTCCTCCTCCTGATTTTCCTGTTGAGCCCTATCAATTTTGGGTAGTTAATGTTGATCAGGTAAAGTTTTTGACACCTTTCTCGGTTCGGGTCCATTTTATTATTTCGTGATGTCGGGTGTCCCAATTTTTATTTATTGTTCCGTTTCTTTGCAACCCAAGTCTCAGAGTAATCAGGCTAGGACTCAAAATACTCGGAAAAGAGGTTCTGGTACTAGGACCGAGGAAGAGCCAGTGAAGGTAACAAATATATTTCTCTATTCTCAGTACATGTACTTTCCCCTATTTGTTTCCTTTAATGGGTTTGACGATGCCGCGCTTGCATAAGTCAAAGACTCGTGAAGATGGTGTTGAGAGCTCTTCTGGGAAGGGTGGTGAGGATACCGACGATCGACTCCATTTATCTCAATTCATGAAATAGTTACACAAGAAGTCTTCTGATGTTTCGTCTACCGTTGTAGGTGATAAGGCTGAGGGTGGTGGCAAAGGGGCTAAGGGTGGTAAAGCTTCCCACGGGAAGAATGTGGTTCCGCCCATGTCATCAAAGGAACCCTCTTCTGGCAAAGGAATTACTCTTCCGAACACTAATGTGGTTTTGTTGATGTCTGATGATGATGATGATGTTTTTGGCTCGGATGATGAGGCTGGAGGATCGGATGAGGATGAGGAACCCGTGATTCCTTCCAAGGATCGGGATGAACCATCTTCCCGAGGTGAAGATTTGGTGGAGAATGTCCCCCGAGATCCTCCCAATCATGGTCCAGTAGGGAGCTCTATGTTTACTTTTTCTGGTGCTGCTTGTGACTCACTCGGGGCCCTCTCTTCTTCTAGCATGAGCTCTCTTTCTGCTTCCGATATGTTGAAGGCCGTTCCTATGTATGGTCCTGCTATGAGGGACTCTCTCCGTATTGTTGTAAGTCATCCTTCCCCTGCTAAGTAATTCGTTGTTTTCCGAGAACCAGAGACTCCATGAGGTGGCCATTCGTCAGAAGGAGTTGACGGATATGGCAGATCTTCGGACCCAAGTCCAAAGAGAGCAGGATCGTGTTCGGGAACTTGAGAGGCAGCTGATCGATGCCAAAGGTATTTCGTTGAACTTTGTTATTGTTGATTGATGTTGTAGTGCCAATATCCTGAGTCTAGCATTGTTTTCCTAGACGAAATATCTAGCCTAGAAAGAGGCTCTGTTTCCTAGTATCACCGTATGTCCATGAAACTGAACGTTGAAAAGGGTCATGTTACTACACTTCTACAGAAGATACATAATAAAGATGATAAGAGTTATTGCCAGGCCGCCTAGATTGAGAGCCTCCGAACCGAACTACTTCGCTATCAAAGATTTGAGTATGTGCCCGAGGAAATAGATAATCTGTGTTCCGAGCTATCTTGGCTCCAAAGAGCTGCTGCCGATAGGGGTTTGTTGATTGGTAGTTTAGAAGGTCAGTGAAACTCATTGAGACTTCAGAATAGGGACCTTCACTCCGATCGTAAACGCCTTTCACGGTTGAAAGATGAAGCCGAAGAGTCTGTTCAAAAGTTGGAGGAAAAACTCCTTAGGTTTGATCAGGTATCTCGTGACCTGAAATGGACTCGGTTACAATTATCAGGTCTTCAGACATCACACGATCATCAGAAAGCTTCATGGGGTGAACATAAGAAACATTGCCTCTCTAACGAGTTCAATGAACAACGTTCACTAGGAGAAAAAGGGATTTCAGTGACGGTTCAAAAATTTAAACCATGACGGTTTTGGAGAAAAACGTCATAGAGAAATGGCTGTCAATTAAAGATGACAGTTTATCCAATCAACCGTCATATAAAGCTCTAATTAACCATGACGGTCTAGAAAAGTGTCATTGAATATTTGAACCATGACGGCTTCTCTCTAAAACTGTCACACTTAGATAGTCATACGACGTTTATAAGACGCCAGCTAATGTGACTAAGATAACGGCTGTAGTATTAAACGTCACCATAGAATATCTATACAGTGACAGTCGGTGAGGAAACGCTGCCACAAATCTAGTGTATTCTTTTTAGGCAGAAACTTATAGCTCCTAGAGTGAATAAAACTTGAATTATTTACTTGCACAGGACTCACCATGTCTACATAGCTCATCATTAGCTTGCTTTTTTAATTTGGATGCATATGGAGGAATTTTTCTGATATGCATTTTGTAAACTGTTAATGAGCATCGGTAATATGAAAAGTCACTTGGTGGCACATTTAATCTTCCTACTAAACTAATAATATAAGTTTTGCTTGAGATGTCGATCCATTGGGTCATCAGATTGTACCCGGATCAGGTGACATTTTATTATCTAATTGATCAATCAAACAAAAGAGTGAAAAACAAAAATTGATACCCCGCGAGAATAGCCAATTGTTACATTGTCATGCTTGGACTAGTTTACTTCTATTTACGGGGCAAGTCATTTGTAGCTGGGCCTCATAAACATTGGATTCCGAAATTCCAGACTCCCAATTGACCACTTTCTTTTTGAATGATTTTTTGGGCACTACTTAAAAATGAACGATTTTTTGGGCACTACTTAAAAATGGAGGGGACTACTCTTCAATTTTTTGGATGGATATTTGTAGTAATTTTGGGTCACCCCTAATCTAAGTATTTATGTTAATACCAAACTTATCCTTCGTAGTTAAATTAGTTAGGGTAATGATTAGTTAGTGTAAGGATTAGTTAAATAATTAAGTTAAATTAATTAGTCATTAGTGAGGTTAGATTAATAAGTCGGGTGTTTTTAGAAGAATAATTTTTGAGAAGAAGAAGAGTTTTTTTTTTTTTTTTTTTTTTTTTAAGATGGTTGATTTCGAAATGAGGGTTTTGGTACTTTGGTATACTTCAAATTTAGTTAATATTGCTTGAATTGGCCAAAACTTTCGAAAAAATGAAAATTTTATAAACTGATTTCGACCATGGAAATAAAGTTCGGTTACGACATCTGAAGAACAGGTAGCCGAACTCATCTGCAAGTGTAGTTCGGCTAATGTTTCTGAAAACACAGGTAGCCGAACTCATCTTTAATGAAGTTTTTTCTTTCGGAGAAAAGTTCGGTTAGGAGAAAAAAATTGCAACGTAACCGAACTAAAATTTCGGCTGGGAAAAAAAGTTGCGACGTAACCGAACTAAAAGTTCGACTGGGAAAAAAAATTCGACGTAACCGAACTCAATATGTATGTTTTCAGAGAAAAGTTCGGATAGGAGAAAAAAATTGCGACGTAACCAAACTAAAACTTCGGCAGGGAAAAAAAATGAAAAAAAGTTGCGAGGTAACCGAACTAAAAGTTCGTCTGGGAATTTTTTTTTACGAGGTAACCGAACTTTTTTCTGAAAGAAAAAACTCCATTAAAGCTGAGTTCAGCTAGTTCAACAAACTGTTTCACATAATTCCTAGCCGAACTTCTCTCTGCAACTTCAATTTTCAACTCATTTTGATGATTACTACTCATTTTTTCAACCAAAAACGAATCACAAGTAATGGGTTTGTGGGAATTTCTTTGAATCGAGACGATGAAGCGGAAAGAAGAGAAGAAAATGAACCCTCTAATAGTAACGGATTTGTGAAAAATTAAAAGTAATGGATTTGTTATAATTTTGATTTTGATTTTGTTAATGATTTAGATTAGGTATATGTATATTTATTAGAATAGTTTTAATTTTAATTAGGTTAAGGGTAGGTTAGTCATTTCCACACTTTAGGATACCCCTTATAAGTATAGGGTAGACATTCTTATCACTTAGTAGTCCCCCTCCATTTTTGAGTAGTGCCCAAAAAATCGTTATGCCATTTGTTTGTGTGGATCCAACGGTTACAATTGATTTGGATTTTCTTAATCCAAGAGTTTAGATGGAAACCCTAATATATACAATCTCCCACCATATATATTCCTTTGTTCTCCTCTCCTCCTCCCCTCAGCGGCGCTGCTACCATTTGCTCTCTACTTTTTCTTTTTTGAAGCATCATGTGATCTCTGTTTAGATAGATTTCTTTTCTCTGTTTAGATAGATTTCTTTTCTTTTATTATGTTCTTTGAGACCTTTGTAAATACGGATAGAAAACTCAAGTAGATTATTACCGTAAGTAGATGGAAAATCTCCGAAACAGTTAAAAACCCAAAATCAAGTTGATTCTTCCCAAGATTTTGATTTTATAGTACTGGCAAAAAAAAAAAAAAAAAAACTAACGGGTTGGATTTTGCTGATCAATAAAATAATGGGTGGCTTTTAATTCTAGATTTATATCATTCTCTTTTAATCTAATAAGAATTTATCTTGTGTAACAGTTTGCTGCTGAATCGAGGACGTTATTGCCTGGAGTTGATATACAACTGTCGTTAAATCAAGGACATCATTGCCTGGAGTTGATATACAACTAGACCTACGGGATAATAAAGCTTCATATATATATCAATTTTACGTGGTGGAGATCAATCTACTTGTACATAAAGGTGTAAAGTTCTGTAATAAAAGTAGGAAGTAATTATTGGCTGAACTATGCTGGTGTATCAACTTGGATTGTGAATTTTAGTTTCAAATAAATGGATGTAAGATGTGATTGTGAATCAATGGGAAGTTAATTAATTTTATGATGCATAAATTCTTTGAGATTGCTGGATTCCTTGTTTTTACTTGATAAATACAATTTTTAATGAAAACGTTGAAAAAACAAATCCTTTGATCCAAACTAAATATCCCTTACAATAATAGTTTATCACAAATCTATCACTGCGTGACTACAAAATTGTGACAGTTTTTAATAAAAACCTTAAGTATAGCACCTCTTTGGTGACATTTTCTCAAGTGAAACGTCGCTTAAAACCAAGAACATGACGGTTTTGATGTAATTACTGTTATTAATGTTCGTTACGGTGACAGTTTTGAATACTATATAACACTTTTTAGGGACATCAGATGACGGTCATGTGACAGTTAAAAACCGCCATTTAAAAAGGATGACTTACCATGACACTGGATTTGGTGACGCTTTAAAGTTTCTAGTAAACCGTTATGGAAGTGTTACCGTGACAGTTTTCAACTGTCACCTAAGCGGATTTTTGTACTAGTGAACAGTATAACGAGTTGGCATTAAAGATGTCTGAGCTTGAACTCAATCTTTCTAAGTCCGAGGAAACTTTAAAATTAGCTTTGCCCGCTCTTTCAGGTTTTCGTGCATGTTTCATGTAGTTTCGATGTTTTTTCTCATTTTATTGCACCATTTGTTAGGATTTTAACCGTGTCGCCCTTCTTGTTTATTCAGCCGAGCAAGGGAAGGTCAAGGATTTGGAGGGGGAGATCACCCAGCTGAAGCAGAATGAGGCTCTCCTGAATACGAAAATTGCCGATGCCGCTCCTACTACTACTGAGTTAACCCGCCAACTGTCTGAGGCGCGAGATAAGTATGAGACCGAGCTCCCTGTGAAGATCAAGGAGGGCGTGAAAGAATTTATCGAGATGAAGAAGGCCCAAGTTGCTGCAAAGAAGTCGGGCTCGGGATCAATTCAACCCAACGAATAGGTCCTGTCTTTTGTAGTGTTGCGCCACTATTTTTCCCTTCCTCTCGGGCTGTAATTTTCATTTCACTTGAACGCCCTTAGTTTTAAATTACTTTTCTCATGGGGTGCTGCGTCACCAATCGACTCTTTTTTGCTGGAGCTATTTAACAATGTTTTACGTTCGTTTATTTGATGCATGGTCGTTCGTAACCTTTAGCATTTCTATTTCCTGCATTTCATAATGTTATTCATATGTTAGTATAAATTCCATATCTGTCGAACACACTCGACAGGAGGGTCATCGGGCCCCATGCCATGTCCCGATCGAGGTATCTCTTCGTTGGTATTTCGATCCAACGGGAGTGGATTAAGTCTAGCCTAAATTCTATGTCCCGATCATCTCGGGTCAGCCATCAATCTACTGTCCCGGGTCAAGTGAATCTGGTCACTTGCGATGGGAGAAACCTTTCATATGTAGGTAGGTTGCCCGGCTATCAGGGACTCATGTCCAAATAACCTTTGGTCACTGGCTTCAAACCACCAGGACCCTTAGACTACCTCGGTACTTGCAAACTGCCTTCTCCCCGAGTTCGAATAGTCCGTCAAGTGTAAGTCGCCTCGGCACTTGCACATTGCCGTCGCCCCGAGTTCGAAACGACCATCCGAGTGTAAGTCACCTCGGCACTTGCACATTGTCATCGCCCCGAGTACGAATGACCATTAGTCGCATATGTCATTTTCCTTATCTATCTCTTGAGGATAATAAAAGGATTCGAATGACAAAGTATCATACCTGCATTCCCACATCTCATGTGTGGTATAGTTTCAAATGTCTCGCGTTCCATGTCCGTTCTTCCGGAGTACCGTCAGGATTCAATATCTTATACGCTCCTTCTCCGACCTTTGACACAACAGTGTATGGTCCGCCCCATCTGGCAGCCAGTTTCCCGCCTTTCTTGTCGCGCTCATTCTTAGAAAATTCTTTCAGCACCAACTACCTCGGGTGAAACTCTCTCGGCCGGACTTTTTTTTTTTGTATTCGCGTTGTAGTCGCCTTTGGTAGTTCTCCATTTTTTGCAGAGCCAGTTCTATTGTTTCTTCCAAATCATCGAGTTTAGCCAAGATCAAATCTGATGATAGATTTCGCCTCCATGCTTTAGTTCTTGTAGTAGGTATCATTGCTTCGGTTGGAAGGATTGCTTCGGTTCCATATGTGAGCATGAAAGGTGAGAGTCCCGTTGCTTCTCTTCGGGTGGTTCGATAGGCCCATAGAACATTGTGCAATTCCTCACACCATTCTCCATACTCCCCATCCAACCTCTTTTTCATATTATTCGCTATCGTCTTGATCTCGGCATGCCCATTACTCTGCGGATAAATGGGTGTAGCTTTACTCTTCCTGATGTTATAGGTGTTGAATAACAGATCTATGTTGTTTCCTTGTAGTTGTTTCCCGTTATCCGATACGATAGCTGCGGGAATTCCGAAACGACAGATAGTGTGCTCAAAGATGAAGCGAAATACATCCTTATCCCGAATATGTCTTAGTGCTGCAGCTTCGACCCATTTGGTGAAGTAGTCAGTTTCTACTATCAAGTATTTTCGTTAGCCTGACCCGACATGAAGCGGTCCCACAATATTGATGCCCCACTTGGCAAAGGGCCAAGGGCTCACCACCGAGTTTAACGATACTGACGTTGCATGCATCTTTTTCCCAAACTTTTGACATTCATCACAAATCAGTGCCATGTGCTTCGCATCTTCATTCATATAAGGCCATAAATATCCCATCGACTTAGCTCTTGCCGATAGACTTCGTCCCGAGCTATGATTACCCGCGCCACCATAATGCAGTTCATTTAGGATTGAATACCTCTCCTGTTTGCTCAAACACCTTAGAAGCGGTCCCAAATACGATCTTCGGTATAATATGCCTTCTCGCAACTCATAACCAGCTGATTTGCTTTTAATTTTGTTGGCCTCGGCTTGCCCCTTAGGCAGTTCTCCCGACTCTAGATATTGGTGGATCGGTTTTCTCCAATCTCCCGTCTCGTATCTATCGGATGTGGTAGCTACAATTTGTATTTCCATATCCTCCTCTTCGGGTATTGATGGCATTAATACTCTTCTGATTCGTATGGCTTCAATGCTCGGGTCTGTTAACATAAACGCGATTTATGCCAGGACATCCGCATGTCGGTTATCTTTTCTGCAAATATGTCGGAACTTAATGTTGGGAATCTGGTCAATGTAGAACTTTGCTAACTTCCAGTATTTCTGAAGTATCGGGTCATGAGCAGCACATTCTCCACTAATTTTTTGAACCACCAACTGTGAGTCACTGGTTAGTCCCACGTCTTCAAGTCCTAATTTTACGATTAGCCGTAAAGTATGTATTACCGCTTCATACTCTGTGACATTGTTGGTAGCTTCAAACTCAAGCCTAAATGAGTGGACTATCTTCTTTACTTTCGGCGTTGTGAAGACCAACACCATTCCCGAACCGTTCTTGTTAGATGACCCATCAGTGAATACCTCCCATCTCGTCGGGCTGTAGGTCTCAAGAAGGTCGGAGGGGTCGTACTATCCTCTGGGATATCCTCTACTTTTTCCTCCTCACCAAGGGGAGAATCAGCAAGGAAATCCGCCACCGACTTTGCTTTAACAACTGTCCTCATTTCGTATAAGACATTGAACTGTTCAATTTGGGAACTCCATTTGGATATTCGTCCCGATCTCGCTGCACTGTCGAGCACTGACTCGATAGATGACTTTGTTAGTACCCTGATCCCGTGGGTCTGAAAGTATGTCCGCAACTTTTGTGTTGCAAATACTAGTGCAAGTATTAGTTGTTCAATTTTTGTATAGTTTTTTTTTCTGCCGGGCTCATGGTTTTACTGATAAAGTATACTGGTTTCTCTTCCGCTCTAATATTATTGACCAGTACCGCGCTGATAGCACAGGTTGTAGCTCCAAGATACAATGTAAGCACTTCTTCGGGCTCGGGTCGTTGTAGCACGGGTAGACTCGCGAGATGTTGTTTAATTCTTTGGAATGCTACTTCACATTCTTTGATCCATCTGAACTTCTCTCCCTTCCTCAGTGTTCCGAAGAAGTCCTTGCATTTGTCAGATTATCGCGAGATGAATCGCCCTAGGGATGCCAAGTATCCGTTTAGCTTTTGCACGTCCTTAACTGTTACCGGAGATGGCATTTCCAAGATGGCCCTAACCTTTTCGGAATTTTCTTCGATTCCTTTGTCTGTGATTATGTATCCCAGTAATTTTCCCGAGGTTACCCAGAAAGTACATTTGGCTGGGTTAACCCTCATTTTGTACTTCTTTATTATTTGAAAGATATCCCGAAGGTCTTCGATATGATTGGCTTCCACTCTTCTTTTGATTAACATATTATCTACTTATACCTCGATGGTATTGTGGATCTTGTCATCGAACATATCTTCAACCAATCTTTGGTATGTGGCACCCGCATTTTTTTAACCCGAATGGCATCTTTTTGTAGAAGTAAAGTCCTCTGGGCGTAAAGAAAGATGTATTCTCCTGATCATAGGGAGCTAGAGGGATCTGGTTATACCCCGAGTATCCGTCCATAAATGATATCTCCTTGTGCCCCACTATTGAATCTACTAGCTGATCGATGTTCGGGAGGGGAAAGCTATCTTTCGGACAGGCTTTGTTCAGATTACTGAAGTCGATGCAGATTCAGACTCCTCCATTCCTTTTAGGTACTATCACCATATTCGAAATCCATAATGGATATTGTGCCTTTCGTATGATTCCAGATGATTGTAACTTCTTCAGCTCCACTTCTACTGCGGCTTGTAATTCGGGTGCAATAATCCTGCGCATTTTCTTTCGGACTGGTCTAAATTTCGGATCTATCTTTAGGTTGTGACAACATACTTCGGGATCGATGCCTTCCACATCGCTCATCCTCCAGGCGAATGCGTCCATATGCTCTCGTAATAAGGTTATTTATCGGCTCGACTCTTCCTCTGATAACAACGACCCGATCTTTACTATCTTCGGATCTTCCTTTGTCCCCAGGTTAACCTCCCGAGTAGGTTCTAGGTCTGTGAAGTTTGGCTTTGGATCCCCGATCGGTACATGTTGCTACCTTTGATTGCTATAAGATTTTGTTATCGCCCGCTTCATAGGACAAAGATGCTTGTGAGATCACTTTATCCAACTCCTGGCTAGCTTTGATTTCTTTGGCCTTGTTCTTTTCTCGTCGTAATCTGGCTCTCCTATCTTCATTCTGCTGGATATCCAAATGAATACATTGTCTAGCGGCTTGTGGATCATCCAAGAATTCAACTACTCCTCTGTAGGTAGGAAACCTCAACCTCTGGTGGTAAGCGGACGCTACCCCTTTGATACCCGCAATCCATGGTCTCCCGATGATTGCTTCATATGGTGATACTACATCTACTACACAAAAGGTAGTAAGGGTATCTAAGTACCCTTCTCAGTCTGAGACCCTTAATGCGACCTATCCCTCTGGTATAGTCACCGTACCATTAAAACCGTTAATTCTGTAGGTTGAGGGGATTATGATATCATCAGATAACTCTATTCTCTTAAATGTATCATAAAAAATAACTTCTACAGAGCTTCCACTATTGATCAGGATCCTATTCACGCCCCACTCCTCTATTAGCAAAGTTATGACTAGCGGATCTCCATGTGCTTGACAATTCATCGGGACATCCTTGGTTGAGAATGTGATTGGTTGCATCATCCATGCCTCCATGGGCAAGGTCCTGGCAATGCTAATGATTTCCTTCCCCAATCGATCTCTCTTATGAATCCTTGACATAATTCCTGATCCCAAATCTAATCCTTGTATCGCGGAATGTGAGATTGTGTTACATAAAAATTGGGTCCCCCAATCAATCCTGACTTGGTGTACCGGAGCATCAGGTGCTGGTACTGGCTGCTTGACAAATTGCCTCAAGTATCCATCCCGAATCAGATGTTGAACTATATCCTTTACTTCTCGGCAATCGTTGGTTGAGTGGCCTCTGAACTGGTGATAGTGGCAGAACTCGGGATGGTTCTTTGTCTCGTCGAACTGAATTCCTTTGGTTTTTGGGTACCTAATATCATTTATTTTTTCTACCTCCTTGAAGATTTCTTCCAATGGTGCGTTCAGGGGCGTGTAAGTCTTTGGCTCGTATCGAGGTTTCTTTCCCTTTTCCACCCACTACTTTTTTCTTGAACCTTTATGCTGGGATCCTGACCTCTTCTCGGGTCGCTTCGAGATTTTCTTGGGAGCTATTTATGCTGCTGTGCTTGCCTCATGAACGCCTCTATCCTGCGCTCCCTCTTGTATTTCTTCCAGGGCAATGTAGTGTTCCTGCATCTTCCGCATCTCCTTCAGTGTCTGTGGCTTCTCGGTGAACATGGCTATCCAGATGGGGTCTGACTTCCCGAGGGAGTTCTCAAACCCGAATATTTGTTGGTCCACTGGCACCTTCCCGATATCGGTGCACAGTTCCCCCCATTTGTCCGTTAAAGACCTTAAAGGCTCCTTGAACCTTCTTGCTAAAGTGAATAATTTCTTTACCCTAGGTCTAGCAATACTGTTGTGCATGTAGGTTTCGAGAAAAGTTTCCACTAAGGTCCCATAATTTCTACCGATCCTTCTGGTAGAGTATAGAACCAGTTCTTAGCTTCACCTTCTAGGCTAGCCGGGAAGAATTTGCACATGACCACGTCATTGTGTTTCCATTGTAATAGAGACATCATATACATCTTAACATGTTCCACAACATCCCCTATGCCATCAAATCGAGATGGAAAGGTAGGTAAAGTGCACTTTGGGGGGAACGACGCTCGCTCCAATTCTCGGGTAAAGGGGATCTTTTCAGCCTCATTGATTACTTTCACCAATTTGTCATCCTCACCATCTCCATCCAACTTCTTAACCATTTCCCCAAGTCGTTTGAGCTTAGCCTCGGTTGCATTATCGGATCTTCCGTTCTGTTCGGGACTTCTTCTTCGGTTGACGAGTCTTCGGGAGGACCGTATCCTGCTCCTGGATGATTGGGTTCGGGTACGGGTCCTCCATGTCGCGGTGGCGTACGGGTATATCCTGATCGGGTGATCTGACCACTTGATGTTCCTCGGCTAGACGAACCTCGCGTCCTCGGTCCTTGGTTTCTAAGCCGATAATTCTCCTGCTCAAGTGCTATATTCCTTCTTTATAGCTCTCCCATAAATTCTTCCTGCCTTCTCTGGTTTGCCAAAATTGCCATTAATGTCGGGTCCATAATCTCATGACTAGAAGAATCATGTTGGTGGTTTCCTTGTGCGGCTGGTGGCGCTACTGGAGGGGGCATTGGTGGCGGTACCGGTGGTAGTACTGGTGGTGCTCGGGTTCTAGTTCTCTTTCCTAATCAAATCTGTCGGAGTCGTTCTTCCTCCCGATCCAAAGCGTCTTGGTGCTCAGCGTGCTTTCTGGCCTGTCGACGATCCTCCTGCATCAGTAGTGCCTCCTCATCGTCCTCACTATCTGATGTAGTCAGCCCATTTACCATATTCTCGGGTTTCCTCTGACTCGGCTCGATGCGTCCTAGGAAAGTGTGGTCATCGTCCTGGCCCAGGTTGATCTCCTCGTTGACGGTTTCCATTCCCCCAGCTGGCACTCGATTCTCCTCGGGTTATGGTCGATGGCTACTCTCCTGTCGCGAGTCTGTAATTCCTTCTTGCATGCTAGTTCCCACTACTGTTCGATTCCTTAGAATTCTGCCAGTCCCCGAAGTGCTTGCCATCGGATCGGTTCCACTTTTTCCTTCGAGAATTTCACCTATGTCAACAAACATACAAACCTCACTTTGAACTGTTTTTGAGAAGGTTTTATAAATAAAGTACAGCAGGAAGACTCTGTCAGTTCGACAGTACTCCGACAAAAGTACGATTCCCCTATTTTTGTCACGCTGAACTCAACAAATAAGTTTGTTTGTTTACTACAATGTTTTCTGTAAAAAGGGCTATTGGTATGTCGCTTTTAGTACTTCCCCATGCATTGATCGTTATTTGTCCTAACATTCCCTCCACTAGATATCATTACTCGGCCGTACCGGTGGTCGGAAATATTACTTTAGTAGAGTTTTGACATAGTGACTCCCTTCATTGAAACTTGACGGAGTGACTACTCAAATATTTCAACTAATGAAGGCGTGAACTGAATACGACTCGCCTTTCTCTATGGTTTCCTCAAAATCCGTCAAGTATAATCTTACCTTGAGATTTCTTTGGTTCATTCGACTCTACATCCTTAAAGACGTACAGAAAGAAGAAAATGAACTTTTTACAAAATTTTTTTTAGGAAACACAGTGGATATCGACCTCAACGACCTAACTCAATGATTTTGAGCCGATTTACCGACGATGGTACGATCAACAACATTGTTTTCTCAACTTTTGAAGGTTTTAACTTGAAACACTAAACTTCTTAGTCTAGTGAGATGAAGGTTCCAAGAGCTTCAACCAAACATACTAGATGTTATTTTGGGAGCTTGTGAATCTTTCTAACAACTCATCTAGTGAAAAAAAACTATAGAAATAACACTTTCTAGCAATTTTACCATAAATATCAAGCCCGAAGTCGAAGCAACCTAAGTTTTGTTATAAAAGAAAGTAAAAACAACGACTTTTCAAAGATAAAAAAACCAACCCATGATCTCAGCAAACTCATGGTTAGAAATATGTATCTCGTCAACAAACATAGTTTTTAAAACTAACTACAAGAGTTCCTCTTTTAGCTTCAATTAACATCATAGATGATTAGGAGTTTTAGATTCTACTCTTTTGATCATTTTTCAAGATCTAAAGATGTTATTCGCCCCCCTTAGTTGGCGCAAGAATGTAGGTGTAAAAAGTTACACAACAACATCCAACAATCAACATGAAACGATAGTAATGTAAGCAAGTAAAAGACTCATAAGAACACAAGGTTTACGTGGTTCGGCATGATTACCTACGTCCATGGGGTGAAGTAATGATCTTATTATGATTTCTCACAAGTTACAAAGATATGATTATCTCCTCTACAATGTATCTCTCCTTTCTCCCTTACAAATTGCTTGCCCTTCTCTCATCACAAGGGTCTATATTTATAGGCTAGACTGTCTATACAACGAGATTATAGTGTTGGTCGCATTCTATCTTCCTTGATGGTCTCATCGGGTATGTGCCTTTGCTTTTTCCCGACATCTGGTTCTCAATCCCGCTTTCTTCTGAGAGATGGGTTCTCTGGTATGACTTGAGTGCCCCGATTACACCTTTACCCGATGTCCCAGTCAACCCGATCCGAATATCTTATCTTCTGCTTCGGGCCCCACCTTGACTTGACCCTTCTGTTCCTCCCTCGTGCCTTGTCAGTGCCTTTAATGCCTTGGTTCCCGACCCTCTTCAGATCCGACTATGTGCTTTACACGTGCTTGCTTCTCGTGTGATTAGGCGATATTTCCTTTATTGGGATTGATTCCATGTTTCGCTTTACATCTTCTTCGATGGGTCGTCGCTTAGGATTGTGCCACCTGCACTTACCAATTATTTGCTACTACACAAACCAAGCCATTACACGAACCCACCAATTTAACGCTAGAAACCTGTAACTTGAATGGGTAATCCATCTCATTAATATATCAGCACATTCAGTAACTTCTGATGATAATGAATCATACTTTATAGAGTTGATTACCACATTATTAATATTCTTATTCTTAAGACATCTAAGCATGAAACTAGGGTTATTCTTCTGGACAGTAAAATTAAGGTGGGATTTAACAAACTTAGAATCAGAAATTAGTTTAAGCCAAGACTTGCGGACACACTTACATTAAGTAATGATTTCGCTGGCAACCTTACAAGGATTTCAAGGTAGAGTTTCTCTGGAAGGCTAGACATTGCTCCTTTCTCCTTCTACTTACAATTTGAGAGACAAATTAAACAACTGGGGTTTGCTTTGCTCTGTTTATATATACACGGTAGAGAAAATTCATTGTTCGGGTTTATGGGCTGCTTTTGTAAACGGTAGTATGGTATCCGGATCAGACTATGTACGTACAAATGTGTCAATATTCTAAAGGAAGGTGCAATATTTTGGACTTAGCGGTAATAAACAAGTTAACGAGCTTTTAGACCCCAGGTGATGCATGGGTGAATATGTTACAGAATGTGCACTGGCGACATATATTAACCCTTTACAACAAAAATGCACACAAATTTTCATGGTACAAAGTTTTTTTTTTTTTTTTTTATATATATTTTAGCAATATCCATCTCTACTTAGATTGGCTGCTATTGAACCACTGCATTTTCCATAAAATTCTCTACACTATTAGTCATCAAATATACTTATAAGCATGTATTGTTGGAAAGGAATCAGATGGACGTAAATATCAACAATTGCTTCAATGGCTTTATGTAATTTAGTTCTTTCATCATTCATGGCCATGATCGTCAATACTATACAGGGTAACAGGATCATTAAATAGAGTAGAAACTAGAAAGTAGAGGGAGAGATAAACCTCGGCATGTTGATATGAGGATTGAGATTCTGAGAAGTATTGAATATATAGGTGATGACAGATGAGATGAGATAGTAGAAACAAATCTACACAGGAAGGAGATTGAAGGTACACCATAAAAGTAATCATTTTTATTTATATCTATAATGAAACCACATATAATCTGTTATTACAAACCAAAATACATAGATTCCAAAGATGACAACTAACTGATCCATCAAGTGCTTGGCTATGTGGTTTTTCTTGACCTTGATCTTTTATTACAGCTTAATAATTTGTAATGCATAGTCCACCCCCAAACCAAGTGCACGTTAAATGTTTGCAACACCACTTGAATAAATTACAGTGATGTCTCTCATGACGACAACCATAAGCAAAAGATACAAGCACCGAGAATATTAGAACCAACAGAAAGAAGAAATAAGTTCCAATCTGCTTTTTCATTTTATTTCTTGTTAATGAATTTTCTGTAATTTCCGATGGTATGAATACATATATATGGTTCGTATATGACTAAGAAAAAGATACGTATACTTATCATTCAAGTCCCTAATGAATGTATGAAACCTCCTAAACTGATTTATTAATACTTGATAACTGAACCATTAATGCATGACAATGAGTTCACCATTTTCCTTCAATCGCTTTTATTTTTTAACTTCGTTGAAATCTGATAAATAGAATCCAAGTGAAGGTAACTACAAATGCAAAACCAAAAAAATCCGTTCGTCTTTCAAAAATATTATATCCGTCTGAGAGATATAAAGTTAGAAAACAACTCTTTAATTGAACATGCAATATTTAAAACGTCTTCTCTCGAGCAATACGCCAATACATGTCATTTTAAGTCATACTGTTTTACGGATCAAAATGTTTTGTTACCGCCGTATTTGGGGTGATGAGACAGAATTTCCATTGCGAGTCAAATCTTGGATCGCATGATAATTTTTTAGTGCAGAGGAAATTTTGGGTCAATGGAAGATTTTGACACAACTCAGCTTGAAATGTAAGTGCTTCGGCCAAACATTATCACATATTTCTTGTGGGCTTAAGGGATAGTTAAAGAACGATGTTTTGGGGACTATCCCAAAACAGTGGGGACTACTTAGTTATTCAAATGTCCACCCTAAATTTTAAGGGGTGTCCTAAAAGATTAGGGAAGACTAATCTGCCCTTATCCTAATTAAGGTTATAACTAATCCTAATAACCCACTAATTTAACCACTACCCACTAATCTAACCCCCTAAATTAAAACCCAAAATCAGTTTCAAAACCTTTTCTTTTCTTTTATTCTTCTTCTTCTCCAACATCAACCAAGAAGTCCGATTCGAGTAAAATGAAAATCTGCAGGTAATTTCCTTCATATCCATTCCTTTTAATCGTTTTTTGTTGAAGAAATCGATTAGAAATCATCAAAAACCATAGAAAATGGTAGTTACAGTATAGATTTCGTATAGGAGAAATTTTGAAAACCCTAGATTTTGGTAACCGAACTTTCAATATGAAGAACAGTTCGGCCAAGTAGGAATTTTTAGGTAACCGAACTATGTAGTTCGGTAAGCTCGCAAAAAAAAAATCGTAACCGAACTCTTTCTTTATAGGCGAAATTTGAGTTCGGTTTAGTCGATAAATTTATATAGGTAACCGAACTTTGATAAAATATAGTTCGGTTACTTCGCAATTTCTATGGGGTAACCGAACTTTGATCTGTCAACACCAAACTTGTAGTTCGGTGACTTCGCAACTTATACCAGATATTGCGATCTTGCCGAACTTGTTCTTTGGAATTTTCTATGGTATAGTTCGGCAACATAATTACTACACTTGACTAAACCGAACTACAAAGTTCGGTTAGCTATTCAATGATCGTGATTTGCGATCTTGCCGAACAAAATGTTCGGTAACAAAGGGACTAAACTCGACTAAACCGAACTATTAACTGTACACTCTATAAAATTAGTTCGGCAACGTTTTCTGGAAAAAGATAACCGAACTCTCAAAAACCTCCATTAAAACAGAGTTCGGTTACCTGCGTATGCTGAAATGAGTAACCGAACTGCACATACAGGAGAGTTCGGCTACCTGTTTTGCAGAATTGCTAACCGAACTACTTTGACCTAGCCGAAATTTCTTCCTAAAATTTTCGATTTGGCCAATTTTTTGCACAATTCAAGCTACATTAACTAAATTTGAGCCATACATGAGTACCCATAACTTCATCTTCTGATTGTGGCTGATAAAATTCATCATTTGGGTTCTTCCCTCTTTTTCTTCATCTTTTTTTCTTCTTCTTCTTCTTCTCTCTCAATAATTCTGATTCTAAAAAAACTATCCTATTAATAACTCACTAATCACTAACTAATCAGTAATTAATCATTACACTAACACTAACTAATCAATAAACTAACTAATTTAATTACCAAGGGTAAATTTGGTATTTTAAAAAAAAATTAGATAAGGGGTGACCCAAAATTACTTCAAATATCCACCCCCAAATTGGAAATTGGAAGAGTAGTCCCCCAATATTTTGGGGTAGTCCCCTAAACATCGTTCTAGTTAAAATGGTCCTCCACAAATTTGATCATAGGCTATTATTAATCCACCTAATTAATATAATTTCATTCTTCAAATTCCACTGCAAAGTTCAAATGCATGTGCAGTTTTTCTTTTTTCTGCCTCATTCCCGTAATGAAGTACTATTGCTTACCACATATAATGAGGTGAAAACAGGGTAATCTTCAGTATATTTTATTACAAGTCAAATTCCCCATTACCTTAACCCCTGCGGTGCTTATTGCTCATGGCACATGATCAGATAGTACAGTACAGACAAATCTACAAAGAATGTAGATTGAAGGTACCCTTTAATAATAATTACTATTTTTGTTTATATATATATATTTATGATGAAACCATATATGATCTCTTATTACAAACCAAAATACATAGATATTCAAGATACGAACTAATCGATAAGTACTTGACTAGCTTTTATTTATACATATTTATTTATGATGAAACCATATACGATCTCTTATGATCGATCAAGTACTACTTGACTAGGTGGATTTACTTGACCCATGATCTCTTATTAACGCTTACCACTTCCATGATATGCATTTTCCACTCCATAACCAAGTGCATGCCAAATCCTCGCAACAATATTTGACCATATTACAGCTATGACCCTCTTGACGACAACCGTAAACAACAGATACAAACACTGAGAATATTACAACCCACAGAAAGAAGAAATAGTGAGCACTCTGCTTCTTCATTGTGTATGCCTTGTTAATGAATTTCTTGACTTGGAATTTCCTATGGTGTGTATTGTACATATATACAGTTCTTGTTGATCCTAGTAAAAGATACGTACACTTCATCACTCAAGTCCCTAATGCATGTATGCAACCTCCTGAACTGGTTTATTTAATTAATACCTAACAACTAAATCGTTCATGCATGACTATGAGTTCATCAGATTAATTAAGGTGACCATATTGATTTATAACTAATGAAGCGGATTAAGTAACAGTGGGTGCCATAATTGGTACAGTGAGATTCGGTGCAATTTAAAAAAATTTAAAATAAGAAGATGTATTAGAAAGAATGTGCAATATTTTAACCTTTTCGACAAAAAAAAAAAAAAAAAAAAAGATTGTGCAAGGATAAAAGCGTGATATGTGACCAACTTAAACTCTGCGACAGCCAACATAAGAAATGAAGAACAAATCAAAGGCTGGTCTTGTTATAGATCCCAAGGTCCTGCACCTACAGGTTACAGAAACTGGCCCAAATAAAGAAAGACACACCTATCAAACAAAAACTTAACTCGTAATGCCCATAACTACTTATCCAAATTCTGATTCATAATACCTTGTTGAAGTCCAATACAGCAACAAAGGTTTAATCGTCCTTATCAGTGTATCTTGAGAGTATCATATTCTAAAATCTGTTGTTCTTTTTGTCAAGACAAATCTATACTCGAATTAGGATTTTGCAACACGCGTAATAGACAGAAGACAACTTAATTACATGGACTTGAAAGGGCAACCCATGTGATTTATGGCATGCCTTAGTGACGTCTAACTCATAGCCTCCGGTTCCTGACTTTCGGTTTAGTATTCTCTTGATGTACAAACGCGCCGGATCCGGCCAAGTCGGCAGGCCCAAAAACCAATGCAAGTCAGGTTGGCCAGGTTTACTATTTGACGGTGGTAAAATTTCTCATACCGGTCAAACCCAGAATTATTTGGTGCTTAAAGCTTGCCCAAAAGAGAAAGTTCACCTCTTTATATATCTCTGCTACTAAGTTTTGAATGGACTATCTTCATGAATGCAATATCCGATAATGATAAGAAGACTAAACCTTGCATAAAGCAACAAATAAAAATCCCAAATTCCTGCAAGATACATATATGAAACAAAAACTACTGAAATCAAAATTCTAAATCAAAAATCCATTAAACACTGTTCTTGTTGGAGTCCAATACAGCGAAAAAGGTTTACTCTTCCTTATCAGTGCATCTTGAGAGTATTATTCTAAACCCTGTTGGCATCACCAATTTCTTCTTCTTTTTTCACATCTATAAGTAGTGCAGAGTGAAACTAGGCTTTCATTGTAATTCTGTATTTCATTCACTTGCCTTAGATGTTTTGTTTCTCTAGCAATTGCATGCACAGTATTATATAAAATTAAAGTTCCGTGATAAGTCTCGAACAAAATCTCACCATATTTGAAAGACCGCATTGGCCTCAAGTAAAAGTCTGTATTGACAATTCTGTAAGCGGTAATGACACAACGCTTACTCCATAATTCTGGAACTCCATTCTTGTGCATCATCCATATCTCCAAACCAACCCCAATTACTTTCACGAGTACGATAAGACCATCATTTAACACTCCCAGATTCATTATCGAATGGTTATTCTCTTTAGGCTCGTTTGGTAGTGGCACTTCTACAAATTTCTCGTTGCTGATATCCAAAGAGATTAGCATAACTTCGGAGTCTTGGCTTTCAACTAACCAATAAAAATTTCCATTGACAAACACCCCGCGCCGTTGCCCACTTAACTTATAGGGCTCGGTTTGGATGTTTTTCCATGCATTTGATTTTAACGTATAAACAAACACTGAAAGATGTCCATTACTGTTTGCTACAACATTTACCAATGTAATCATCAGCCTTATAGTCATAACCAAATGTACAAGCACCAATATCCGTTTATGGTGGATTATGCATTTCTTTGTACTCTCTTGTAGCTGGGTTCCAAAGACAAAAGATTCCCCCAGAAACATAACTAATCAATAAGCAAACCAAACCATCACAGCAACCCAACAACTGGACACTTTTGAAAATATGAACAACGGGTAACGCAATTCAACACAATTATCATTCGAAGCTTCCGTAGGAGATGATGACGACAGTAATGAATGATAACTCATGGAGGAGATTACAAAACCTTTCCTATGATCATATGATTTGAATATGAAACCAGGATCAACATCTTCTTTTCTGACAGTGAAATTAAGGTGGGATCTAACAAAAGTAGGATCAGAAATAAGGGCAAACCAAGTTTTGCAAACACACTTAAATCTAAGTAATGATTTCACTGGTAACCTTAAAAGGATGTCAAGGTAGAGATAGTTAGAAATTTGGGAAAACCAAGTTTTGCAAACACACCTACATATAAGTAATGATTTCACTGATAACCTTGAAAGGATGTCTTGGTAGAGATCTCCTGGAAGGCTTGAGAACGACATTGCGCTTGATTTGCTTCTTCTTACTTTCGGTAGTTTTCTTTAGGAGGAAAAACTAGGGTTTCGCTGTTTTTGGCTCGCGAAAACTTGTATATATATGTAGTATAAGGTTTGACTGACGTGCTAGTCACGTCTAACTCGTAGCCTCTAATTGTTGCTAAGATTTGGTTTGGTATATTCCTTTAATGTCCGTGTAGCCCCTCTAACAACAGGCGAAAAATGTCCATTGTTAATTTGTTATGATCAGTTTCTATTTATTTTTATTTTAGATGGGAAATCTATTGTTAGAATCGGTACAATAATTTTACACAACAACTCATTTTCATGGCTGACCAGAGAGGGAGACAGTATAAAAACAAAACATGATCACCCAAAAAATGCTATCAAAAGTACGCTATCGATACTAAAAGTGTAGTTTCAAATTCAGTTTCTTTTCATCATTTTTGTAACTTGCTTTCTAAGGGATTTTTAGATTGGGATATACGTAGCTAGGTCAGAGAAGACGATATTGGAGTGGGGCGCGCGTCATTGATTATATCTTGCAGCAAGTAATCTAGGGGACTCATTATATCTGGTAAAAAACCAGCTTATAATATGGTAATGAATGGATGATGACAAGAATCAATTACACAATCAATCATATACAATAAGTAAAAAAAATTTCTCAGTCTCTCACGTTTTTCTTCGTAGGCTTGTTTTCCCCCTCGTTTCAATTGATTCCTCCATGTGCTTCAATACCCGAATAAGTACTTGATTTAAGTGAGACTAAGCTCTCAAAATATTTCACCCCCGATGTAAACTTCACAGAATCGCAAACTTTCAGTTGCCTCTGTTTTTTGTCATATATAATTAGATTGTCGTTGCCACTTAAGTATAGAATCTTGCCATTCTCTGAAGACCCCATGACCCTGAGTGGATATTGCTCGATAAAACTCGTATCGAAAGAGATCTTAGTCCAAGATTCTTGAACACCGTAATCCTGCATCACCCATGCATCACTACGAAAATCATCCAATGAATCTAGATTAAGTACGCAAAGGCGCCCTTCTATCTCTCCCACAGCCAGAGTCAGACGACAAAAGTTATTTTCCAATGATTCTTTATTTGGTAGTTGCAATTCACTGATTATCTCACTGCTGATCTCGAAAGAGATTAGTGAGTTGTAATTGCCCGAACTTGTGCCTACCCAATAAAGAACTCCATTAATAAGCACAGCAAATTGGTCAGCATAAAACTCATAAGGGATGGTCTGGATACCTTTCCACATATTTGACCCTAACGTATAGACTTCGATTAAACAAGTATGGTTACCAGCATTAGAGACCAGATTTACCAACTTGTAACAATCTGTCTTGTTGTCATAACCAAAACCGTATGTGCAGCGATCCTTCTTCCCGTACACCCTTGGTTGTAATTTCTTGTATTCGTTAGTAGCAGGGTTCCAAATACATAAGACTTTATAATTAATCCAAAAACAAACCAAACCATTACATGAACCCATCAGTTTAACTGTAGAATCTGATGAATTGAATGGGCAATCCATCTCATCCACAGCATTATCATCAAATTCAGTAATTCCCGACCATAATGAATTATAATTTATAGAATGAATTACCCCGTTACAATCTCTAAGCATGAGACTAGGATTATTCTTTTGGACAGTAAGATTAAGGTGGGATTTAACAAAATTAGAATCAGAAATTAGGTTAAACCAATATTTGCAAACAAACTTACATGTAACTAATGATTTCACTGGTACCTTTAAAAGGATTTCAAGGTGAAGCTCTTCTGGAAGGCTAGACATTGCTTCTTCGTTCTCCTTCTACTTGCAATTTGAGATGAAACACTAGGGTTTTGTGTCTTTTAGCTCAGAAAATATTTATTTATAACTATGATGACAGACATGCCTTAGTTACGTCTATCTCATATCTATGTATATAACCCTCTAATTGTTTCCTAAGTAAAACCTTTGCCATCTTTTCTTTCTTGTATTCCAAGTTTTACTGTAAACACCGGTGAATTTGAATAAAATACAGGCTGCTCTTAGTAAGAATTTGTGTTCAAACCCCAAAACACAGCTGTTTCGGTCTTAATTTATACCTTTGGTGGTCACCCTTTAGCAAGCAAAAGGAGATAGCCAAGAGTTTTAAGAAGGGAACGTAGCACTTGATTTTCATGTGAAGCACCACACCGGCTTATAATGTGGTAATCAAGTATGTATTTTTTACTTTAGATAGGTTTCACCTTTCAGGTCTTATTACTTACTTGTTGCAATTGTTAAATTTATTTCGATTCGTTGGCTTTTGTTTTGCGCTGTTATATTGGCTTTACTGTGAAGAAGTTTTGTTAACCAGGAGAAGTGAGACAACTTACATCTACCAATGCCGACAAAAGATTTTGATTTTGAAAAGGCAACTCAGGTTCATTAAAGTTCACACTGAAGAAAAAAGATGACACCGTACACTTAGCATGTTTCATAATATGGATAGAATTATGAAGGCAAGGCCCTAGATATACAGCAGCAGCATGAGTTTTTACATGTCTATGTATTGGCGAGATGACCGTTGGTGGTATTAATACTACAATCATATTAAAAAAAAACACATTAAAGAGTTTGAAAACTTCAAATACTTAGACGATGACAAGAATCAAATAGAAAATCAATTAAGAAATATGTTATAACAACCAATAAGTAAAGCACTCTCACGTTTTTCTTCATAAATTTTAGCTTTTTCTTCATTTTCTTTTGTTTCAGTTGATTACTCCATGTGTGATCCTCCTTGGATAGGCGCGAGAGTTAAGTGAGACTAAGCTTTCAAAATACTGCACCCATGATCTAAAGAACACAGAACTTGAAACATTTACGTCTCTAGCACTTCTATGCTTTTGGTCATATAAAACCAAATTACCGTGGCCATTTGCGAACAGAATCCTGTTATTCTCCAAAGACCCCATAAGCCTACATGGATAGCCCGGGGTAAATCTTGTATTAGTAGTGATCTTAGTCCAAGCCTCTCGAACTCCATAATTCTGCATCATCCATACGTCAACATGAAAATCAACCTTAGTGTCTTGAATAAGTACACAAAGGCATCCTTCTAACACTACCACAACCAGAAACAAAGAGTATATGTCGATTGATTCTTTTGGTAGTTGCATTTCATTGAATTTCTCGCTGTTGATATCGAAGGAGATTAGTAAGTATGAGGAATTGCCGTTGTCAGGATTTTTATGGAATCACTGACAACCGCGGAATAACAGGATCTTGAGATATTATGATGAATAATAAGTAAACCAAGCACAAGCAATAATAATAATAATACGAGAAAGATAAATCAACTCACAAGACACAAGATTTATAGTGGTTCGACCAATACATACAACGTGTATATATTGTCTACGTCCACTTTGAGCCGCATCAACTCAAATCCACTATGAAGAAAACGATTACAACGTCGTGTGAATCCCAGCAAACCCTTGGTTACACCGCAACAATTACCCGAGACGATAACCTTGTCTCTTGTTCCTCACCAATATGCTCTCACCACGAAACCCTATATTTTTACCCTAAAAGCTATACAATTTTCTTCACACACACACACTAATTCTACAAGGCCTAATAACCTAGTTATATAGGTTACAAACTTGGCCACCAAGAATTCTAACCGGTTTAGGAAACCCCTTTTCCTAAAATAATCACGACTAACTTAGGAAACAATTAATTAGTCTTCAATAACTAATAATCTCCCACTTTGAAGACTCATTGATTGTTTTCGATTCTTCAACTTTGGATTGACGGTGCTACAACATCTTCATGTCAGTGCGGCTCCCCTCCTAGATCCTAATTATGAGAGACCAACTAAAGCCTTGCAGAGCTTTAGCTTGTCTGATGTAACTCCCTTGGTAAACATGTCCGCCAGATTCTTCGAACCAAGAATCTTCTCGAGCTTCAACTCTCCTTCTTCTAAGAGATCCCGAATGAAATGATAACAGATATCTATAAGCTTCGTCCTAGCATGATAGGCTGAGTTCTTGGCTAAATGTATAGCATTTTGACTGTCGCTAAACATAATACTATCTCGTTGTTCCTTTCCCAACTCAGCTAATAATCCTTGTAACCAAATCATCTCCTTGCTCGCTTCTGTCACCGCTACGTACTCCGCTTCCGTAGTGGATAATGTCACCAACTTCTGTAACCGTGAGTTCCAACTCACTGCAGCTTACCCCATAGTATAAAAATAACCGGTCGTACTTCGCCTTTTATCTACATCACCTACGAAGTCTGCATCCACATAACCCCTCAAGATATAACCACCTATTCCATAACATAATGGTACATTTGTGTTACCTCTCAAATTCCTGAGAATCCACTTCACAACTTCCCAATGTTGTTTTCCTGGGTTACTTGCATATCTACTCACTACTCCCACTACATGTGCAATATCCGGTCTCGTGCACACCATAGCATACATTAGACTCCCAATAGCTGAAGAATATGGTAAGTTAGCCATGTACTCCTTTTCTTCTTATGTCTTCGCACATTGCATACTTGAAAGCAGAATTTGACTTCCAAGCAGAGAACTAACTGGTTTAGCATTCTCCATATTGAACCTTTTCAACACAAGTTCAATATATTCAGCCTGACTAAGCATAAGAGTTCCCTTAGCTTTGTCCCTTATGATTCTCATACCAAGAATCTGTTTATCTTCACCAAGATCTTTCATAGCAAACTTACTTGCTAATTGTTTCTTCAAATTCTCAACTTCTTGTAGAGATGTTCCGGCAACCAACATATCATCCACATACAATAATACTCCCTCTGTTCCACTTTAGATGATGTTTTTGGAGTTTTCACGCAGATTAAGAAATTGAGAGAGATATGAAGGTTTTCCATCTATACCCTTGAGAAAAGTCTTCAAACATTAATTGCTATTAGTGCATTTAACAAAAAACTTATAGTTCCAAGACAAAATGTAAGGGTGTAATTGGTAGTTTTGTGGAAAAATATGAAAACTTTCGAGCATTGTGGAACAAAAATATAACCCTAAAACATCATCTAAAATGGAACAGAGGGAGTAATATGATGTAGTCAGAACCATACCTTTTGAAGTAACAACAATGATCTGCATTACACCGTGAGTAACCACTTCTATGCATGAAGTTATCAAACTTCTTGTACCACTGTCTCGGGACTTTTTTTTAAACCATACAAACTCTTCTTTAGCTTGCATACCATCTCTTCCTTACCTTTTACTATGAATCCTTCCGGCTGCTTCATGTAAATTTCTTCATCAAGGTCACCATGAAGAAAAGCTTTCTTTACATCCAACTGTTCAAGGTAGAGATCTTCAGAAGCCACTAGACTTAACACTACTCTAATAATAGTCATCTTCACAACTGGAGAAAATATTTCGTTGTAGTCAATACCCGGTTTCTACTGGAAACCTTTTATAACCAACCTCGCCTTGTAGCAAATTTGTCCATTTGCTTCAGATTTCATCCGATAAACCCACTTGTTATGCAATGCCTTCTTACCTCTAGGTAATTTTGCTAGCACCCATGTGCCAATTTTCCTCAAGTGAATTCATCTCATCTTCCATAGCAAGTTGCCACTTGCTTGAGTCATCAACCGCTAGTGCTTCTTTAATATCTTCAGGTTCACCTCCATCCATAAGTAATAGATAATTCAAAGCATACCTTGGGTTTGGTTTCGGAGTTCTTGACGATCTTCGTACTTCTTGTGGAACTGTAGGAGTAACTCCCACTGCAGCAAAAGTCCCTTCTCCTTGTACTTCTCCGCCATCAGCAACATCGTGCTCTTCTTGTACCATACTTCTTCCAGAAACATCATCAATATCGATATACAACTCCTTATCGACGTTGCTTGACCTGACATCTTCAGCTTGTGTTGCATTCATGTCCTTGTATAGCTCATTCTCATTAAAAGTGACGTCTCTACTTCTAATAACTTTGTGACCCTCATAGTCCCAAAGTTTATACCCAAAAGCGTCATTTCCCTAACCAAGAAATATACACTTCTTTGCTTGAGAACCTATCTTAGACCTCTCACCGGGACCAAGATGAACATAACAAATACAACCAAAAACTTTCAAATAAGAAAGATTTACCTTTTTTCCAGTCCAAAACTCCTCCGGTATCTTCATATCTAATGGACTACTAGGTGTCCTATTCATTAGATAAGCATCCGTCTCCGTTGCATGTGCCCAGAAGGTCTAAGGCAAACCAAACTGCAACCTCATGCACCTTGCACGTGCATTCAACGTCCAAAGGATTATGCAACATCCTTTGTGGTGGTTTGCATAATTGAATGCATAGCGATTATGCAAACCACCACAAAGGATGCATAACACATAAGAGAGACTCCATGGCCCATACCTAATTAGAGTGTTTGCAGGCCGGGTGGATGGTCAAAGTTAACTTTGGGTAGTGGACAAGGGGTTTATCGAGATAAATAAATTCGACCGTTGCAGTCTGGTACGACCGGCTCCCACTGAAGCGAGTCTCATCTCCAACTGAGACGAGCCTCGGCTCAATGTGGCTCGACAACGGTAACTTTCCAATAGAAAAAAAATGGCCACATTTCCACACCGTATAAATTCAACTCAACATCAATCTTCTCTACTCACAACAACTTCTTTTCTTCTCTCCATAATTTCAACTCAAATCCAATCTTCTCTACATCTTTTTAACAAAACTTCAATCTTCTATACATTTTCCAAACACAAATTTAACAGTCATTTAATTACCATGCCTCCTCGATCTCCAGGTATTAGTGGACAAAAAAATAGAAAACCATCCAAAAATAAACACAGTGAAGTTCTACTAGGGAGACAACAAGATCCAAAGGAAGATAACAATGCCCGACTACTCTCATGTCCAGAATAAGCAATTAGTAAAGGTCATATGTCCACAAAGGTTGAGTGGGATAGTTATCTACAGAAAACAAGAGGTGGTTGGTACGAAATTCATAAAGTTGATGAATTACTTCCTCGTGGTGTTAAAATTATTGTCGATCGATTTCCTTGGGTTACTTTGTACCATATCCAAGTGCATAACTGGTGGGTATATTAATGGAGCGTTGGTGGTATACTACACACACGTTTCATTTTCATGACTTCGAAATAGGTATTGTCATATTTTTTGATTTTATATTTTTTTATGTAATCAATATGAGGATTACAAATCAAATGAAAAAATTGAATTTTTTTCCAGGCATAACACCATTAGATTTGTATTTCCTATTTGGGATACCTTCTAGGGCGAGAGATGATCCTCCATTTGACCAAGAAAGTTGGTTAGCCGAACAACGATACAAAGATGCACTTCCATTGTACTTCCAAGTAACAACACAAGGAAATCATTTAGCGTTAAGAGGTGGCGGAATTTCGAATTCCGGTTTAAGGGCATTTATAGTCAACGAATTGCATGATGGTAACGATCCTGATTTGGAAGGGTATGACCCTGCTAAAGATACAAATAATTCTAAGGTATTTATTTTATGGATACTTGGTTCATATTTTTTTCCCCAAGTCAAACTCAAGTACTCAAGTGGGGTGGCTAGAGGCGTTGCAAGATATGGAAAAGGCTGCCACTTATGATTGGGGGTCCGCTATATTAGCTGAATTATATATTTGTCTTGATCTCGCATGCTGTGAGGGGTAAAACATTGAAGGTTGTTGGGGCATCGTTGAGGTAAATACGCCAATACATTTCTTTAGCTTTATATCAGTATACAAATATTTAGCAACTACAATATGCTGATACATTACTTAGACTAAATATAGTTTACTTTCCTTCAATTTTTTTTTACTCCAGCTCTGGTGGTATGCTTGTTTCAACATTGGTGTACCAAGACTTCGTGACTATACGATGAAATATTGTCCAATGATAGTGAGGTACGAAGGTGATAATTGGATCCCAAGAAAACATAAGTATGAGTGAGATAACATTCATGTGTGGAGATCCAAAATGTGGATTATGAAGAAATATAATGTTATTTGGATGCCGTATCTGGATTTTGAAGAATACAACATTGAGACCGTCGGAAGGATCATAAACTTTTCACTGCAACGCATGGTGTTGTATAGTCCTGTCAGTGACATTGGTGTTTATTTTTTGGGGGAGAGATTTGTTAGACAGTTAGTTGGTCAAGTGGGAAAGCCACTCAATCCTCCAAGATTAGGTACCGTGTAAGGGTCGAAATACATGGGAAAGAGGCTGGGAAATGTATGAGACTAAATTCACCCTTTGTGATAAAGACCAGTATGACCGATGGTACAAGAGTGTTATAGAGCAGATAATTCTTACATAAGTTTTACACCTTTATGGTCTGGATTTCGTCGCAATGGGAAGAGCATTACCGAAATTGGATGCTCCAACACATGCACCACCAGTGATTTCAACTTTCACCAATTATCATACACCGGAAGCTTCATCTTCTTCGACTCGAACAAGAAGACAAACAAGATCTTCTTCTTCATCGGCTGGGTCTGATTTTCCAGTTTTGAGTTGGGATCTAGAGACCTTTAATCTTTCCGGAGAGCGTCAAATTCTTTTGATTGTGTCGCAAGGTATCGAGCATCCTAATTCTTATATAGGCACTTCAGCAACTCAAGAACAATTGATCGAACAATTGAAACAAATGGAGTTAAGAGATATTGAAACTAGACGTATTTACGTCCAACAATTGCGTGCTTTAGGGGATACATTGAACTTCGGTCCTAATTTTCCCCAGTGTACAACAACTCCATCCTCCAAGGATGTAGTGTGAGAAACACAAGTACCTCATGTGCCACGATCTCCATATTATCCAGTGCAAGGTTCTCCAATTCGTTCAGTTCAATAATCTCCATATCGCCAGGAAAGTGAAGAAGGTCTCAAAGATTATCAAGATTATAGGAGATCATTAAACTTTGCTGGGTCTCAAGTTGATCCTTCATGTCCATGGTTGGGAAACCAAAGTGGGGGAGAATATGCTCAAGGGTCTCAACCTGCAGTAACATATGGTGGATTTGGAAGTTTGATGCAAGGGGGGACGTATTACAAGAACTGGAGTTGAGCCGAATAACTAAAATTGTATTAGTTAAAGTAACGGTTACATATAATTAGTACTAATTCAACTAGAAATGAAATTATAACTTAATTATAACTTTATCTCGAGCAGTATTTGTACTTTTCAATACCCAAAACGTGATATCAAAAAACCCTTCAAGATTGCGTAATGAGCTTCATAAGTAAAAATTCTTCTTTTCCGTCTTTATTGTTCCTCTCGAGCTTGCATCAACATTTATCTCACCCCTAAGTCTATAACGACCAACAAGCCGAACCAAAGCTATAAATTCTCTAACTTCAGCTTTCGGCAAAACAACCCAGCTGCATTGCGATTGTTGGGGTTACCAATATCATTGCAGAAGTTATCAAAGATTCTATGGATATAACTCATACTCATTACCCCATTTTGATGTCGTTCTGCACCCCTAGCCGGATATAGAGCTACTTAGTTTTGACAAAGCGACAAATTTTCATCCATCGTAAATTCAACTGGATTAATATATGGTTGAGCCATTGCTCCTAAAATTTGTTGGTGTAGAAAGAAGGTGTGATTTTTAAGTTGAAAGCAACTCAATTTATAGGGGGGATTCATAGCCGTTGGATGGAACTAGCCGTTGTCGGCTCAATATGGAATGATACTCGGCTATGTTGGAACCCAGTCTCGGCTCAGTATGAGACGATCGTTTCAGTTAAAGTCGGTCGTCTCAGAGTCGGTCGTCTCAGAGTCGATCGACTCAATGTGAGACGCGATGAACAAAACCTTTTATTTGAGGGTTTGCTCATCCGTTTTAATGGTTTGCTAGTCCCACCGTAGGTGTATAATCATCGAATCTGCCTGTTTGATGTGCCCATTGGAGTTGCTCTTATGCAACCATATTTTAGTTTATGCGTCGACTAATTTTAATAAAACGATGTATTCCCTCCGTTTCAGAAAAACTGATACTTTCACTTTAGGCACAATTTTCGAAATCGAATGCATAGCCATTTTTCAAACCACCACAAAGGATGCATAACACATTATGCAGCATATTTTAGTTTATGCATCAACTAATTTTCCGTTTCAGGAAAAGTGATACTTCCACTTTTTCAATTTTGCATATTTTTAGGCAAAAATGAAACTGTGAAAGTATCTTTTTTTCTGAAACGGAGGTAGTATATGCCTAAAAATATTATTCCAACAAAAAAATAAAATAATAACACCGATGATTATGAAAATCAGGAAAAGTGATACTTTCACCTAAAAAGACCACACCGCTAATATATAGCGCGTTATGCAATCAGCGGCATTTCTTTTTTCTATGGTCGGCCCTCCACAATGTGGCAACGGTGTTCTTTTTTTTTTTTTTTTTTTCAAGTTGCAAGCAATAAGAAAGTAAAAACAGAAATGGAGGAGGACGTAAGACCGAACCTCCGGAAGAGAAGAGAAAGAAAACAGCATAAAAGGAAAAAAAAAAAAAACAATTTTCTTTTTACCCAAATCTGTAGTTAGGTAAGAACTCCTTGTCCACCCTTATCTTTTTCCAGTTTCTATCAATTCCTCCTCCGGATGTGCTTCTCTCGGATTTTCTTTTGCTTGTTTCAATTGATTCTCCATATGCGCTTCTCCCCCAATAAGTACCAGAGTGAAGTGAGACTAAAGTTTCAAAATATTTCACCCCTGATATAAAGTGCGCAAAACTACAAATATTAATCAGTTCTGTCGAACTTCCATCCTTTGGATCACACAAAGCCAGATTACCGTTGCTAGTTCTCAAGAATAAAATCTTGCCATCCTTTAAAGACCCCATAAGCATCAGTGGATATTCTACGCTAGTTCTCGTAACTGTAGTGATCTTAGTCCAAGATTCTCGAACTCCATAATCTTGCATGACCCATACTTTAGCAACAGATCCAGCGTTAGTATGTTGAGAAATTACACAGAGACATCCTTCTAAATCTCCCACAGCCGAAGGCTTGAAACTGTAATTTTCCGAAGGTTCTTTTGGCAGTTGCAATTCATTGAATTTCTCTTTGTTCATCTCAAAGGAGATTAGTACGTAAGTACCGTGCTTTGTGCCTAACCAATGAAGTGCTCCATTAATAAGCACCCCTGCACCGCGATAGAACCAACAAGGGGTGGGATGAATGCTTTTCCACGAATCTGATCCTAATGAATAAACTTCGACTAAAGATTTAGAGTTTACCACATACACCAACTTGTAATCATTTGTCTTGCAATCATAACCAAAACCATATGTTCCCACATACTCCATCCAATAATAAGGTTCATTTGATGATTTAGGTAATTTCTTGTATTCATTAGTAGCGGGGTTCCAAATACAAAATAACCTATCATGACTCTTAATACAAACCAAACCATTATAAGAACCCACCAGTTCAACTGTAAGAAAATCTGATGACTTGAATGGGTAATCTATCTCGTTAATATCACTTTTATCAAATTCAGATAATGAATCATGCTTTATATACTGGATTACCTTATTGTTAGTTCTCGGTCTATAACCTATAAGCATGAGACTAGGGTTGTTCTTTTGAACGGTAAGATTAAGGTGAGAGTTAACAAACTATGGTTAGAAATAAGGGACAACCAAGTTTTGCAGACACACTTACATGTAAGTAATGATTTCACTGGTAACCTTGAAAGATGTCTGGGTATCTTGGGGAAGACTTCGCGATGACATAGCTCGATGTGCTCCTTCTTGTAGTTTTTTGAGAGGAAAAGCTAGGGTTCTCTATGTTAAGCTCAGTAATAACGTATATATGATGATGTATATATATATGATGACATGCCTTACTCACGTCCAAGTTCCATCTCAGGCCAGCCCAGTCCGTGACATATTTCGGGTGCTCATGAGTCATGAGCAGTTTCGACCTCCGGCGGCACGACTCAAATTTTCTTCAAAAAAAAAAAAAAAAATCTCAATCTTTTTTTCCGTAATTAAGTTTGATAATTCTGGTAGATCAGTGGGACTTGGAGCTAGTAATTCCTGTTGGGGAATTATTTTATTTTTTTTGATTGGTTGGGGAATTATATCTTGTGGGCTTAACGTAGTATCTGTTACCAACCGATCAAAAAACAAAAGAATCTGTTACCCATATACTGGTATTGTTTAGAGCCGTTTTGTTGTGTTTTTCAGTCTACTGGAACATTGATATTGGCATTCTTGATTAGCTAAAGACCTTCAGGTCCATGTGCGTACTTATTACAATGTCACATTTCTCTTTGTTTCTTTCTTTTTGGGGTTGCTTTTTTTCCTTTTCTTTAAATGGGTTCTTAGTTTGTGTTCGTTACATGCCATCATGGATCTGGTTCATATTATAATAACTGATTTTTTTTCTTAAATTTGTAACTTAAGCTGAAGTATGTGCATTCGTGAAGGATCGAGTCGATTTGTGGATGTCACTTTATTAAACAACATGTTTATTAAGGATGTATTTTCACTAAATTGGGTATGAATTGTGTTTATGTTTTTGGTTTCATGGATTGCATTCACAATTATACTTTACAGAGAATGACTGATGGTCAGAAACACAGTTATCTTAAGCTTCGACTTGTTCTCGAGTTTATACACCACTATATTTTCCTGAGTCACAGTAGTTTAGGCTGAATTTTTGTGACATGGGAAGGAGAGGAAACCATTCTCATAAAGAATCGCTCTTTGTTTCATCTCCATACTGGGTGAGCTTTCACTTGCTGTGTATAGGTATAGAGTGTCTAACTTATCGGTTTTCTCCAGTATTTGTGAGGTCTGAGCGTTATTGTTGATTTGCTAAACAAAGAAGTAGTTGTAGTTCGTCCCTGCTGAAAATGTGAATCTGGCTGCCAAGGGTATCTTATTCTGAAATATTCTGAAAACTAACAGAACAAGCTATATATTTATACAGCAAGATATTGGTTGAATGGCAACTCAATGCATCAAAATTAACACTAAAGGAAGCTGTTCTCGCTCTAAGCCTGAGGTAGACAACTTGCGTTGTGAATTTTAGGAAAAATTGAATACTGAAAGAATCAAAGATGACATTGCTTACTTTGCATATTATAGCATAGCTAGAATTTTGAAGGCATGGCCTTGGAGATGCAGTAGCGCATGAGCTAGCTCTTACATGTTTATATAGCATGCAGGACAACCAAGGAGGTACTAATACTGCAACCATATCTAAAAAAACTCATTAAAGAATCTAAGAACTTAAGATAATTGGATGATGACAAGAATCGGATTGAAAATTAAATTGAGAGAATATGTTATAAGAACCATTAAGTTGAAAACTATCATGTTTTTTTCACATGTTTTTTCTTTTTCTCGTTTCTACTGATTCTTCCACATGCGCTTCTCTCCCCAAATAAGTCCCAGAGTTAAGTGAGACTAAGGTTTCAAAATACTTCACCCCTGATTTCAAGTCCACAGAACTACAAACATTCAGTTTTCTCGAACTTCCATCGTTTTTGTCATGTAAAACCAGATTACCGAGGTTACTCAGTAATAAAATCTTATCATTCTTTAAAGAGCCCATAAGCATCGATGGATGTTCTCTGGTTGATTTAGATTTTACAATCGTACTGATCTTAGTCCAAGATTCTTGAACTCCGTAATCTTGCATGACCCATACTTCTGCAGGAGATTCAGTGTTCATCTCACGAGCAATTACACAAAGGCATCCTTCTAACACTCCCAGAGCCAAAAACCAGAAACGGTTATCTTCCCAACGCTCTCTTGGTAGCTTCAGTTCATTGAATTTCTTGCTGTTGATCTCGAAGGATATTATTAAGTTTGAGTCCTCGTTATCGTGCCTTTCACCTAACCAATGAAGAGCTCCATTAATAAGCACCCCTGTACTGCGATAAAACAAATAAGGGACGGCGGTTTCAATGCTTTTCCACGAATTTGAAGATAATGTATATACTTCGACTAAAGAACTATCGTATACAAAATTTACCACCTTGTAATCATCTGTCTTGCAATCATAACCAAAGCCGTATGTTCCCAAAGACTCCTTCCAATAATAATTCCTATCTGGTGTTTCGGGTAATATCTTGTATTCATTGGTAGCGGGGTTCCAAATATAAAGGAAACTGTAATTAATCAAAATACAAATCAAACCATTACAAGAACCCACCACTTCAACTCTAGAAGCTGATGACTTGAATGGGTAATCCATCTCATTAATATCAGCACATTCAGTAACTTCCGATGATAATGAATCATACTTTATAGAGTGGATTACCCGATTATTAGTATTCTTCTGGACACCTTTAAGCATGAGACTAGGGTTGTTCGTTTGGACAGTAACTTTAAGGTGCAGATTAACAAAAATAGGGTTAGAGATAAGGGCATACCAATTCTTGCAAACACACTGACATAAAAGTAATGATTTCACTGGTAACCTTGAAAGGATGTCTGGGTAGAGATCTTCCGGAAGACTTGAAGTTGACGATAACATGGCTTGATTTGTTCCTTACTTTCTGTAATTTTTCTTTGGGAGGAAAAACTAGGGCTCTTTGTTTTCGGCTCAAAAAACTATAATATGATGTGTATTTATATACGTATGACTGATGACTAGCCCCAGTCACGTCCAACTTCTTGCTAATTGGTTAATTTGTATGCCCTTGATGTACAAAGCAACTTACCAAGTAAGTTGTTGCTCTCCTCTCGCTCATGCAAACGCTAGTGTTGGGCCTGTAGGCACTGTTGGGTATCGAATGGGCTCAGCCAGGTCGCCCGCCCAAACGCCAGTATTGTTATTGTTTCCATTTAAAAATGAACGGCCTTTTGGGGACTACTCAAAAATGGAGGGGAACTATTTTGTGATAGGAATGTCTACCATATACTTATAAAGGGTGTCCTAAAGTGTGGAAATGACTACCTACCCTTAACCTAATTTAATTTAAAACCAACCTAATAACCACCTATGTATATAGAACTAGGCCTGCACACGGTTCGGTTCGGTTCGGTTATTGGTAAAACCGTGTGTAGTGCGGTTAGCAAATTAAAAACCGTAACCGAATTGTTTAGAATTCGGTTCGGTTTTTAACCGAACCGACACTATTCGGTTATTTTACGGTTCGGTTCGGTTTTAACCATATCAGAATATTCTGACAGATTTTGTACCTGCACCTGCACATCCATTCCATACTTAACAAATAACAACTAGATTCTTAATCCATTCCATACAAGAGTTTAAAGATCAAACAGACTTGAAGTCCAAAAGCAAGGAGTCTAAAGATCAAACACAAGTCTTAAACTGTTTAACATAAGAAAAGAAAGTAGCACGAAGAGTTGAAGACAGGTAAAAGACTCCAGTCCATCCAATTCTCAAGCCATTCATCCCCTTAATCCTCATCCTTGCCCAAAATGTCTGCAAAGAGAATTACTCAAAAGTCAGATATTCACATATTATGCCTGCATCTACTTTCTCATTCCCATGCAATAGAAATTTTAAGTCAAAAAAAGAGAGAAGAGATTCCATTACCATCTTCAATGCTGGCATTGTCATCCGGTACATAGTCACATATGAAATCAAGAGAGATAGGTTTTTGCAACCAACTTTGCGTACAGAGAAGTGCTTCAACTGTCCTGGCAGAAAGCAAGCTTCTCCATGGAGTAAGAATGCGCTTTCCAGTACTGAATGCAGACTCTGAAGCAACTGAGGACACTGGTATTGCCAAAATATCCTTCGCCATAAGTGATAGTACCTTATACTTGGTACTATTAGCCTTCCACCAAGCCAGAATATCAAAATCCCTGGTAGATAATTCACAGTCATCAAGCAAATACCTTTCAAGTTCTGACTTTGGATGAGTAGAGTGAACATTCATTCTTCGCCTTTTCTTCCTCAACTCAAGCATATCCTCAATGTTCTCTTCTTGCACACAAACTACCATGTCATCTACACCTGCAGCAGTTGTTGACCCAGTACCTAAGACATCAGCACAATCAATATTAGTAAATGATGATGATAACAATATTTATAATCTCTAACAGTAGAACAAAAACAGATAACTAAAGTTCAAAAGCTGATGTCACCTTCATCTGCATTGGCATTTGAATACATGGTGTTGTACTCTTCATAAAGTTTTTCCATATCTTGTTTCATAGCTTTCAAAACACTTCCAACCCTGAAATCATCTTGCTCATACAAACATTCAAGATCAAACTTCAAACCAGACTCTTTCTCTCAGGGATCAAGCAACTTAGCAAAAAACAGAACAGAGTTCATATCTTCATAATCCCCCCAATATGTGTTGTACTTTTTAAACATTATTTCTGCCATCCTAGAAATATGATAATCTCGGTTTCCTATAACTCTAAGACGAACCAACTGTTCATGAATCAAAGCCAGCTGCCATAAAAACTCATGTGTAGTAACCTGTATTGAAGATGAGAACTTAACAGTAGCATCAAAGAAGATTTTTAAACATTTCACAAGACTCCTAGCATATGACCAGTCTACAGCATATGGAGCATGATGACGGGGCTTGCTATTTTTCTTCGTATTCCTCTTTTTAGTTACATCTCCTTCACATTCAGATTCACTAGAACTAAGAAAATAATCTTCATTATCAATTACAACAGTGTCATCATCAGTAATAGGTAAAGCATCACATTCAGATTCTTTGAAAATATACTTATCTCGAAAGCTCTTATCTTCTCTTTCTAACCTCTTAAAGACCTTTTCATATGGAATGGCAGCTTCAAGCATTAGATATGTAGCATTCCATCTGGTCTTCACATCTAAGAAAACCATCTTCTTACAATCAACCTTCTCAAGAGCAGCACATTCTTTAAATTTGTCTAACCTAGAGGGAGAACTGGTAACAAACTTGATAACTGATCTGATCCTGCTAATTGACTTGTGATACAACAGCACCGCATCTTTAACAACAAGCGCAAGAACATGCGCAGCACACCTCACCTGATAAGAATGAAACAAGGAAATATCATAAGTTACTGAATTCATAAGTTGAGACCACTATACAATTTTAAAAAGATAATCTTAAGCAACACTGGAAAAAGATAATCTAAACTGAGTATCAAGTTCTAATTAGTACTTGTTCTAAACTGAGTAATGACACAGAGTATGCTAAATCCAACCAACATAT